>BMAO01015940.1:0-45370 GCA_019973975.1 Trichonephila clavata
CCAAAAGAAATACTCTGGGACGGTCATTAGATTATATGGAAGAAAAGTGTTATATCACAGAATATATCTAATTTGAGTGGAATACAAATTCATCGTCAAAAATCTCATTTGCATTCTGGTATACGGAAGACTCAACATCGATGCGTAGAAATCACTGTCCAGAATATCAAATGGGTTTATATGTACGAAAAAAGCCGATTAATTAGATGCAATTTAATACTTTGGTGGCTGGAACGGTGACCCACATTTCCACTATTGGTATTCTTTGTGTTTTCGTTTTGTTTCAATGTCACGGACAAAAAAGCCTGATGAGAAATCCCAAATATTAGCCCGGAGTCAAGTTGTATTCTTTCTGACCTAGGCGAACCCTTTTTTTCTTTTCCCCCTATCCCCGAGGGTGTACCATCTGCACGCGCCTTAAGTCACGTGAATCGAATGTGACTTCCGGTTCCCAGAATAGAAGAGTGGAAAGAAAAAATAAATAAATAAAATTCCACATCTAAACCTGGAGGTAGTCATTTAAGTCTTCTGTAACACCTGATACCAGATTAAATACAGATTGAAAGAAATGAGATTCGTGTTACGGTTATTTAATTTTAATGGATGGTGAATTCGGTCGACCTCACTTTATTTAAGAATATTCTAGATAAATTCATTAGAAAAAAATCGTATATGGTGTAATTTGTTATTATTTATTTTATATATTGCCTTCAGAGCACAAGGTAGTATTAGAGATATTAAGTTCTCGTAACTGGTCAACCAAGCAAAACCGTGCATAATAAATGAATATAGATGTCATTGAAAAAAGGAGTGTGACCACGTAAAGAAACAAAATCCTAAAATGTTTTTTTTATTATTTTGGTTGCTACTGAAATTTTAATATTGGGCGTATTGATTTAAAAATTTTATAGGTTGGAACAAATGATTTCGAAATGGTTAAAAAGTATAGGTTTGATAGTGGTTGTCTTTTTTATTAAATGAATTTTTAATATGGTGAATATGTTTCATATTTCGTTATAAAAAAAGTATTCCCTGTTTGAACAATCTGACTCAAATATGGAAGAGAAGTAAAGTAGGTTATCGCATGGCAAGTTATGTAAAAATTAAGGTGTAAAGCAATTATAAGTCTGGAATTACACTATATATTGATAAAACCATTCGTATTTTTAAAAAAATATTCTTGGCTAGATTTAAGGTGCATCAGCTCCTCTATGCGTTGTGTTTTCAGAAGTACCAACACTCGCACCCCCGACTTGACAACGCCAGTCACGAGTTTGCAAACATGAGTACTTCGCTACCTTGGTCACGCAAAAACATTTCAAAAAAATTATCTGGAAAATGTGCACAAATTATATATAGACTAGCAAAAATGTGTGTATGGATTAAAATTTTTTTTCTTTTTGTTACATTTAAGAAAGGATAATTTTTAAACCTGTCCATTAGAGTTACATTCTAACAGATTAAAATTGTAACGGGTACTATTCGAGTTCTTCTACCAATCCTCTGGGAAAACTATTCTTTAGCTGTGATTTTAGCTTAAAAACCGCTTTCCGTAGAGATGACTTGGTTTTATGCAAATGTAACTACTATTCGAACCTTTTCGTCAGCGGCGTAACGGAGAATATTAGGGCCCCCTGCTGAGTCCTGTTTGGGGCCCAAGTCGGATGTTGCAAAGGGAACATACTTAATGTCAGTCAGGCTTTGGGCCTCCTAACCCTCCCCCTCCCTCGATGCGTGGGTGTACGTTACGGTACGTGAATTAGGAAGCCGCTCTTGCAGCTGCGTGTGGCCGCGGTAGCCTAGTGGTCAAGGTATCGGTTCATAGCAGGCATGTCATGAGTTCGAGCCCAGTACTATTGAAGACCCGATGAAGAAGCGATGCACGTTAAATCTGTCGAGAGCTGATGTGGTGTGGTAGTTAGAAGAGAGGGGTGCCAGCTCAGGTGTCGTCCGCGTCACTTGACCATGGTTCAAAACTACGAGGTCCGTCACCAAAAAGCCCTCGTGCAGCTGAACAGTACGAGGTTAATATTCACTTACTTGCAGCTGCGTGTTAGGAAAACGTTATAAGGTGCCTAATTCATATTCCTAAATAAAATATTTATTTGTAGCATACTAAAATCTATAGTTAAATAGTTTAATAATATTCGAATGAAATATGTGCATTTGTATTGTAAACGATTATAATTAAGAATTCCAATATATCATAAAAATCGTAAATTACAATTAGTTTTGTAATTTACGATTACAAAATTTATTGTTATGAATAATCCTAAATTTGAAGACTTTAAATGATACTGAAACAGAATTTGCTATGGATAATTTTTTTTCGTTAACAAAGAAAATTTTAGAAAACGCAATTATCTTTTAAACGTGAATTTTCCGGATTTTTCTATACGATTATATTTAATAATTATAAAAAAATATCATGCACTCCTTAGTTAATATTAGGAAATCCCGAAATTTTTTTTTTTTTTTTTTACTTATGGACCATTACTTATTTACTTCAAGGCTTCTAATGGACACTGGTTGGGTAACGCTGAAACGGTATACAATATACATTTCATTTGTAAATGTTCCTTTAAAGTAAAACATTTCATCTCTCTTTCTTCAAAAAGTTCGTATTTTTATTTTAAAAATATATTCTTACAGTATGGAGATTGATATCTTGAATGACTTTTTTTGAAATAATTATACGCTTAGCCCTGACATGATTCAAAAATGCAACACCATCTCCTCAAAGAAATGCATGAAAGGAGTTATAGAAAATCAACAAAACAGAACTTCGGCTGTGTTAATAGGTCACGGCTTAGAAGAGTTAGAAGAAGATAAAAATTTTTTTTTCGGCAAGTGCTAGCAATTATTTATATATAATTTCTGTTCTTCAACGTATGATAATGCATTTGTTTACTTTTGCTTTTTTTAACCGTTGTATTTCATTGTTTCCGGGGGAAAAACAACCATTACATTTCGCAATTAGAATAGGAACTTCCTTGGTATTATAGACGCATGGGTGATTTTAATAAACATCGAAAGCAAAGTGCTTGTAGAATTCTAAATATACAATATATGACAGATATCCTTTTAGATATGTGAGAGTTTTTTTCATCGCTTTTAAATGATAAGGAAGATAAGGATTGAGTATTTACAGTTGAAAAGTTAGATCTGTGTGGTTTTATATTTGTTTTGAAAATTTGAATATTTTTCATCTCTGCTCCAGTTTTTAAATCTGTTTAGAGTATTTATATACTCGTATGCCTATATTTCATTTTTTCTCTTTTTTTTTGTAAGAAAATAGCAAAACAAAAATTCTTCCGTAATTTTTTTATAGTTAATTTTTCATTTTTTAAAAGGAAGAATTGAGAAATTATTCTGTTTCTTATCAGAACGAAAAATAATTGACATAAGTTTCCTTATAGGAAATTAATTAGATTTAGTTAGCAATTAAATGTTATGAGAAATGCTTTCAAAATTTGTTTTTCATATTTTCCCGTTAAATTGTAAACATAATAACAATTGCGAGTCCGACCAGATGTATAGTAGTTAGTACTGTGCCATAGGGCCTGGTTCGAGTCCCAGGGAAGGCATGGATGTTTGTAAATGTATAATGTCCAAGCCATGGGGCTCTCTAAATATTCGTCGAGCCAAAAGTCCCCTCTAGAGGTTGGTGGTAGGGGTCATTTTTTACAGAACATGTTTATATATGACCAGTACCCAGGGTGTTCTTCAAATTGGAGGAAAACGGAGTCAAGATGTTCTGTCACCTGCATGGTGCTCAAAGCTGCGCTTAACGACAGACGTAACCTAGCCCCTTTCCACGATGAATTTCGTGGGCCTTGATCTGACACCGTCGAAAGGGTGGTTTTATACTTATTATAACTATAAAAATAGCTTTAGATAAAAATGTTTTATTTTTTAATGTATTTTGAATGGTTTCTTAACTAATGAACCATTAGATATCAGTATATTTGTGGCTACTATTGTTATGTTTGTATCTTGCGTTTTGTTTTAAACGTGGTCTTAAAAGTGTAAATTAATTTATTGTAGTTATGTAAGTAAGTACATATTCCGTAATTACTCTCTATTAAGTTATAATAAATATTGCAGACTTTATTCTAAGCTCACCACACCTACGGCACAAGGTGGAAAATTCCTTAAAAAAATTAGAAGTTGTCCGTAAGCTGGAAAAGCTTGCCCGCACGCGCGCCCCTGCTGTAAACAATAACAGATATGGTTTAATCGTTAAAACTAAGTTGTGAACAACTATCTTCTGTTAAATAAAAGACCATTTTCATACCAAAAACAAAAATAAAAAATAATAATTCACTGAGCTCTTTAGTCAAAAAAAGAGGTGACACATTTCTTTATAAAAATAAATAATAAAAAATAAGTAGAAGAGAGGAGAGCTGCGGTACAATAAACAGCTGTAGGCAAAGATTCCCTTCAGCTGTCCAAAAAGTTGATCAATCATCTTTAAACTTGACCATGAAATTCGTTTAATATATATTTCTTTATTTTCATGTATAATACGTCAGAGATTCTCAGAGTAAAAAAGAAAACCAATTATTTATTCAGTTTCTCAATTGAAATTGGAAGGCTTTGAAACTTTGGACCTGACAACTATTTTAAAGGAAAACAGAGATCGGGGTTTTACATGTATTGCTGAAAGAGACAGTAAAACATGATACGTTCACAAAAAGAATTGAATATTATATATAGTACTATATTTCAGATTTTTTGTGTAACCCTTCTGTTCAGTGCCGATTTTAAGCTCATTTAAAAGCCCTGGTCGCAAGAAGATTCTACAGGGCCCCTTGGCACCAGAGAATTGAAATTTATAACCTGAAAATCTAGTTAAGTCCAGCTTATCTGGGCCCTTCTGGGTTTTTCATGGCCCCCGGGCCCCTGGACGCTCACCCCAAGCGCCCCAACTGATAAACCGGCACTGCCTTCCGCATATATATTTTTGATAATGTCTGAATATTATATCAGCTTTATATATACGAAGTTAGAAATATCAATTCTTTACAAATGAACATCCAAAATGTGTCATGAAAAAATATTAATTCTTTAGTAGCATAACGGAGAACATTAGGGCCCCCTGCAAAGTCAGGTTTTGGGCCCCACGCCGGATCTTACAAAGAATTGCAAAACCATAACTTTTAGGTTCCCTAGAATCCTGGGACCCGCGATGTGGGGCTTGCGGGGGTTTAAGTTACACCACTGAATTCTCTTGCTTCCTAATTTGACTTTAAATCTGAATAGCACAATAAAAAAAAATTTGTTTTTTAAAATAGTTAGTTATTAATAGTTATTTTGCTCGTCCTTTATTATTTTAACTTTTTCATTATTTTGTTACCATGTCATGCTTAGTCACTGTGAATGTGTAATTCTATGAATTACCAGTCAGTTAATAAAATTCATACATGTTATAATCATTTTTGAAACATTGAATCATTATATCACGAAAAATTTATTTAAGAAGCAGAATAACATCAGTTTCAGCTTTTTTTCCCTTCCAATTGCTGCCCTATTTGTCCATTAAGTATAACATTGTCGTTCCTAGTTTTCGTTTGAAAAAAATCACAAACAATTTTTTTTCTCATTTTTTTGCTTAAAGCTGTGGTAATCGAAAGATATGGTCTCGAACTCTTGACCGACATTGTTTCGTTCGAGTTCCCCCCCCCCCCAGACCATAGTGTTAAGAGGCTGATGTACGTTACATTTGTAAAGCCTTACGTTGTAGCGGTTCGGAATTTTGGAGAATTAGGAGTCTTTCTTTCGTCTCTTGACCGCAGTTTAAAGTTGTTAGATCTATTTCCAATAGCTTCGAAATGCGACGTTTATAATTAATAACGTCACACAATTTATTGATCCATAACAACCGATTGATTATCAATCAATCGACAATTCAAAAATTTTAATTCTTGATTTCCGAAATTCTATATATTTACCCATTTCTTCTTCAATTATAATATGGTTATAGTAGCCTAGTGGTTATGGTCACGATTTCGTGTTTGGCGTGTTATGAGTTCGAGACCTAGTGCGATTGAAGACCCACCGTGTAGAGGGTCTGTTGTACGCTAAGTCTGTCGAGGCTGAAACTCCTCCTGTTGGCATGGCGTGGAAGTTTGGAGAGGAAAGTGTTCGCTCATGTATTATCCTCGTCATTTGACCTAGGCTCAAAATAACAAGCTCCATCACCAACAGCTTTCGTGGTGCTTTGCAGTGCGACGTTAATATCCAATCATAATAGCTTTCCTGCATTATTAAGCGAACAATGAGCTATTTTTTTTAATAATCATTTGTCTAAAAATATCCACTCTCTTTTTAGGATCTTTTCTAATCGCGTCTTAATTTCGGGATAATTAATAACCCTCTGAATCGAAATTTTTGTTTCATTTTCTAATTATTTCACAGTATTATAAATTATTTATTCTTGTATTATGCAGGGCAGTATAATTTTTTGGTTGGAATCTTATTTGAAAGCTAATTTCACCAGTTTAATTTCAAGATACTTGTAATTCCGCCTTTTTCTATCATTTAAGTTATTTGTCTAGAGTCATAAATCTAAAGTTATGTTGTAACTGGTCTATTCATGTTCTTCTTACTAACAGCTCTCTTGAGGAAAAATGGGTCTTTAAAATTTATTCTATTGAAAACCTTCCTCTGAAGAAGAAGATGTGATTATGTAAATTGTGTCTTGTATATAAAAATTAAACTTTCGAGTTAAAAGAGAGAGTGTGTGTTAGACTGCTAATGGATAGCAGTGATTGATTAGCGTGAAGCTAGGCAAGAGAACTTCGTAACTTATTTGATTAATATTAAGATGGACGATTTGGTCAATTGAGCGTTAAGTTTGGTTTAGAACGAATTGAATTAGAAGGTGCATTGCTCGACGTAAGTGATCCAATTTACTGTTAATTCTCATATCTCATCTACCCCACGATTGCTTCACATATTTAGTAATTGGTGTATGGGTTGTCGAATTTCTGTCGTAATTGAGAATTGTTAATAAATGGAATGTACATTGACTATGGCTCATCTTCCTTCCAACCCTCTCACACTAAGGATGACTCGGGCAATTCCTTACAATGTGTTCAATACTCATCTTTATATCGTAAGACTAATAATATCAAAGATCAAGTAGATTTTAATTTGCAAATAGTGCATTTTCTATAAACATATTCAAACATGCCACGAATATTGTTTTCCTTGCAGTGATGCACTGCTAGTGGAAAATTGAGTTTCACAGGAAACGCTCACTTCCCAGCATGAATTTGAAAAATAAAATTATGGTAACCCAAGAAATGTGACCACGTTTACCAGATTGGAGAATCTCTCGCCATTCATGACAAATTTGGTGGAAAATTATATAGTCAAGGAAACCTCGAGAAGTCTCTGGGATCCATCCTTCTGAAAACTTCCATGAGATTATATGAGAGACCATTGAGACAAAAGTCGATTTAGTCGAGATCAGAGCTCAGTCTTGTGAGCTGACTGCAATAAGAGAAAGAAATTGAGTATCTGCTTGCGAATCTGTTCTAGAGAACCGTTCCTGGAGCATTGTAAGGTTTGTTATTAACGAATGCGTTTTTCACGACTGTAAATCTGTTGTAATATCTTTTATGTACATTTGTCGATTTATCTTCGTGTAGCCATTTGTTTGTCCACGTCCATTAATAAATTTGTTATTATTCTAATGATTAAAGTCGCCGGCTGCTTTTATGCCCTCGCAGATTGTAACAATATCATCTTAATAAGATACCTGACTATTCAGATATTTTTTCGTAAAATGTCTTGCATTGTAAATTAGTTAAAAAGTATAAATTTAAAAGAAACTTAATTTGGAATTTTTCCATCAATAAAACTTCGAATAATATGTAGTAGACTTTGTCACGAGACGATAAGATAACGTTCTAAATTAGAAATTCGAACTCAGAAACCGCAAAAAAAAAAAGTTCTACGGGGAAAAATGAAATCGGGGCGGAACACACGATTTAAAATTCAATGACTCCTTTATCAATTGTTCTGCAGCTCAAACACATCCCAAAATAGGATTATCAATCATTGTCTCACGTTTGCTAACCAAGAAGTGTGTGATCTAATTCTTAAAGAATCACTTTCATGATTAATCTCTAGGCTTAAAGTCCATCTTTCGATTTCGATACATTTATTTCTGTAAGAATAGCATTGACTAAAGGCTTAAATCTTATAAAAGGGGAAAATCTTTTCGTGCAGGGTCCAACCCGAGCTTTTGTTTGTATGAAAAATAGAAACGCAGATGATGAGTTTGCGTGAAATTAGACTTTGTAGTTTAAAGAACGAGGTCGGGCGTAAGCTTAATAGAGTAAATTCGTAAGTGACATTGACAATTGTTTGAAGAAAGAACTAAGAGTTGATGGTTATATCTTGAATCGAAGCAATGCGCTTTGGAAAAATTTGTACCCCTAACAGGATTCATGAGTACTTTATTATGTACTAGTAAATCTGGAAACGATTTCTGTGTAACGTTTTTCCTTTTGCTGGATTGACAACAGTCCGATTGTTGACATCAGATTAGTTGCAACATTTTTCCTTTAGCGGTTACTCAACTTAACGAATAAAAGTGTTCTATTAAACTTTATGCAATTTCCTGTACTTAAACTATAAAGAACCAACCGCCGTTACAAATATATTAATACTAGCTGTTAACCGCCCGCTTCGCTGGGTATTTCATGATGTTTTATAAATTTTTACTGCTTATATATATGTATAAATTATTGATATCTAAGTCCTAGCATTAAGAATTCGATTGTATTGAAAAATATACTTATACCTTTAACTGTCGCAAAAAAAGGGCAGAACTCATCTAATTTGTATTTTCTAAAAATCTCTAAAATTGAAGTATAGAATGATATTTGCTCTTTCGTAACCCAAAAACCAAGTGGATTCCCGTAAAACCAATTTTCGGTGGATCTCTACTCCGTAAATTGAACATGCAAGCCAAATTTCAAGTCTAAATCTAACAGAAAAAAGAAGTTTTACTATCAATATCCTCGTAATCCCGTTGAGAGCCGTTTTCCAATATAACCGCTCTTAGAGGATTTCAATTCAGCAAAAGAAAAATGCAAACCAAATTTCATTATTATAGTCCTTGTAGCTCGAAAAAAGGAATTTTTTTTGTCAATACGTCCCAGTAACCCCCTGCTTAGAACTTGATTTGCTTAAAATACATTCTTAGTGGATCTCTATTCAACAAAAGAAACATGCTTAACAAATTTCAAGTATATGGGTCTAACAATTAAAAACATTAATTTTTTTCTGTAACTCCTCTTGACCCCTCGCAAACATCCTTAGGGGTCAATTTTCGTTTTACTCTTTGTTAGAGGAACTCTATTCCATGAAAGGAACATGCCTACCAATTTTCAAGCAGGATGATCAAATAGTTTAAAAATGGAAATATTTATCGATTACGCCTCTTAAACTCCCGAAATTAAACTTGGTAGTTGATATTCGCAAAACCCATTTTGTAGCGGTTCTCTACTTTACGAAAGGAATCTGCTTATCAAATTTCAAGACTGTACGTCTAACAGTTTAAAAATGGGGATAATTGTCTATAACGCCACTTGAGCCCCCGCAACGCCACTTCTGGGTCTGTTTTCACAAAACCCATTTTGTAGGGGAATTGCACTCTATGAAAGGAATCTGCTTAGCAAAATTTGAAGACTGTGCGTCCAATTAATTAAAAATGCAAAAAAATTATCAATAACGCCCCTTGAACCCCCGCAACGCCACCTAGGGGTCGATTTTCACAAAACATATTTTTTAGTGTATTTCTATCCTATGAGAGGAATCTGCTTACCAAATTTCAAGACTGTGAGTCTAATGGTTTAAAAATAGAAATAATTATTTATATCTGCCCTTAACCCCCTGCAACACCCCTTGGGGGTCAATTTTCTCCAAACCCGTTTTGTAGCGGATATTTACTCCATGAAAGAAACATTTCTACCAATTTTCAAGCAGCTAGGTCAAGTAGTTTAAAAATGAAAATATTTATCTATTACGCCACTTATACCCGCAACGCCACTTAGAAGTCTGTTTTCACAAAACCTTCTTATAGCTGACTCTATTAAATATATCTATTTATCAAATATAAAGACTGTGCGTCTAATAGTTTAAAAATGGAAATAATTATCTGTAACGCCCCTTAAGTCCCGCAACGCCACTTGGGGGCAATTTTCGCGAAACCCATTTTGTAGCGTATCTCTACCCTATGAGAGGAATCCGCTTACTAAGTTTCAAGACTGTACGTCTAATAACTTAAAAATCGGAATTTATAACGCCCCTTAAACCCCCACCCCCGCAACACCCCTTGGGGTCAATTTCCCCCAAACCTGTTTTGTAGCGGATATTTACTCCATGAAAGAAACATTCCTACCAATTTTCAAGCAGGTAGGTCAAGTAGTTTAAAAACGAAAATATTTATTTATTACGCCACTTATTCCCCTGAAACGCCACTTAGAGGACTGTTTTCACAAAACTTTCTTATAGCTGATCTCTACTCTATGAAAGAAATCTATTTATCAAATATAAAGGCTGCGTCTAATAGTTTAAAAATGGAAATAATTATTTATAACGCCCCTTAAGTCCCGCAACGCCACTTGGGGGGGAATTTCCACGAAACCCATTTTGTAGCGTATCTCTACCCTATGAATAGGAATCTGCTTACTAAGTTTCAAGACTGTACGTCTAGTAACTTAAAAATCGGAATTTATAACGCCCCTTAAACCCCCGCCCCCGCAACACCCCTCGTGGGTCAATTTTCCCAAAACCCATTTTGTAGCGGATATTTACTCCAGGAAAGAAACTTACCTACCAATTTTCAAGCAGGTAGGTGAAGTAGTTTAAAAACGGATATATTTATCTATTACGCCCCTTAATCCCCCACAACGCCACTTAGAAGTCTGTTTTTACAAAACCTGTTTTGTAACTGATCATTATTCTACGAAAGGAATCTATTTACCAAATTTAAAGACAGTGCGTCAAATAGTTTAAAAATGGAAATAATTATCTATAACGCCCCCTAAGCCCCTGCAACGCAATTTGGGGGTCGATTTTCACCAAACTCATTTTGTAGCGGACCTCTACTCTCTGAAAGGAATCTGCTTACCCAATTTCAAGATTGTACATCAAGTAGTTTAAACATGGAAGCAATTATTTATAACGCCCCTTAACCCTTACGCCCTTGCGTTTCGAATTTCGGAAAAAAAATCCGTTCTTAGCTGACGTCTACTCTATGAAAGGAACATGTCTACCAAATTTCAAGTCTGTAGGCTGAATAGTTCCGGAGATATCGTGATTAGTCAGTCAGTCAGTCAGTGAGTGAGTCGCTTTTCGCGAGGAAATATTTAATGGATTTACGAATCATAAACCTGCAATTCCATCAGTTTACAGAATGAAACAAACCGAGTTTTAATATAGAAATTGCTGTTTTTTTTTTAAAAATTAACATTGAAGCAAAATTTTATTTTTCCGTTTCTTTTATTTTAAAATTTAAATTTTTTCAGGAGAAATATTTTAGTACCACAACCACATGCTATATATTTAAACTATCAATATTATTAAATTGAATTTAAAGCTGGCTTGCTTCTTTAATTATTAATATATTTTTTATTATCTTCAAGCGAACAGGCAAAAGAGAGGCTCGGGTATTTAGTACAAGAATTCAATTTTAAAGTGGATGAATAATAGTAGTAATAATTAAATGCTTATTTATTTTGTAAAATAATAATCAAATTAAATGTACGATGAATGTCAAGCAATAAAAATTGTGAGTATTTGTCATTTTTATATGCCATTACTTGTATAATCTGTTTTATCAATCCCTTTTTTTTAAATCAAAAGTTAGAAAGATGTAAATAAAGCTCAGGTGTTTCAGTATATCAGGGGTAGGCATTAAGTCGATCATGATCGACCTCCAAAACATTTGGGGGGGGGTAACCGCCTAAGACCAAGGCTTTCTAAATAAGAAGGCTTCGCCAGTCAGAGAGCTAGTTCTAGTCACGTGACAAAAGGAGGGAATGATATTTTGTTTTGGCGGGACCCACGATTACTAATAACGCTTCCATCTTGTATGGTGATAAAGTTAGTATCTGTTCCGAAGTGTGTTTTTTCAGGAAGTTCAGGATTACTCTTTTATATACCATAAAGAAAGGTACGATATTTATATTATTGTGTAACTTTACTGTTGTGTTATTATTGAATTTGTTCTTTTCTTCGTGAGGACATGGTATCATAAATTGATGCTTATGTGCCAACATCCTTAATTATTTGTAAATTAAGATATTTTGTTTTATATGAGAAGTTAGAGTTTTTAATGTTATATTTTTTTATTCTGTCAAATCTTAGTTATCTTAAAACTTTTTTCATAACTTTACCTAAAGCTGGACACATTTTATAAAAAATGCCTCTTTATTGTTGTGTACCAAATTGTACCTCTAATAAACCAGGGCAGCCCTACGTTTCAGTGTTTCGTTTCCCAAAAGATGAACAGTTGTTACAAACTTGGAAAAAGAAAATTCCAAGGGATTTTAAAAACACTAACAATAGTGTAGTGTGCATTAAACATTTCCCTGAATCTTTCATTGTAAGAAAAGATAAAATTACAGACAAGACTGGTACTGTTATTGAAATACCTAGAGTGTATCCAAAATTATCAGATAATGCATATCCTTGCATTTTCCCTGGTTGTCCATCCTATTTGAATGAAACAATTAAAGAACGCTCAGTGACAATTCAACGAAAGGAAAAAATGAAACAATTAGACGAACAACTGTTGACTAATTTTATTAAGAAAGACGAAATTACCAGTTTTGAATATTTAAAAGAAAATCTGTTAATGCGAGAAAATCTTATATCTGATTTCTTATCTAAAAATAATGTTCTAAAACATGATTGTGAAAATTGCATAACATTTCTTTTTATTAATTGGGAAAATTGTCCTTCTATTTTAAAATCCCTGAAAATAAATACAGATCTCTCTATAGTTATATTTAATAATAATCGTCAATTAAATATACCTTCTATTGGAAAAATTCTTAATAATCCTCCTAGATTAACATATTTCAGTGAATTACTAAATATTCTTAATACAGTAAATGTCTTTGAGGAAATCTGTTCTATTAATTCTATTCCTGATCATGTTATGGCTATTCAATCTTGGGAGAAGTACATTGAAAATTGTAATGCTGAAAATTTTGAGGCGGCAAATTTTATTTTAGAGCAAATGAAATTATTAAATACAAATAAACATGGCCGTAAGTATAGCAGTAATTTAATGTTTTTTTCTTTCTGCATGTACATTAAATCTACTGCATGCTATTCCTATGTAAGGGATAAGGGGAATATAATTCTTCCAAGTTTGAGACAGTTACAGAGAGTTGCATCTGGATTAAATGTTACTCCAGGTTTGTCAACTTTGGCGAATGAAAATTATCTACGAGGTAGATGTAAAGAACTCAAAGACCACGAGAAACACGTAATATTACAAATTGATGAAATTTTCATCAAATCAGCGATTACATATAAGTGTAATAAAATTGTAGGACTTACAGAGAAAGGAGATGCAGCTACTACAATTTAATGTTTTTTATACTCTTCTTTATTGAGTAAAAATAAAGAAATAGTATCATTGAACCCTGTAAAGAACATGAATGCTGAAGATTTGCATTCTATGACTTTAGAAGTTTTGTCACTAATGGAAAAGGTAGGTTTTTCAGTTGTTTGTATTATAAGTGATAATAACAGAGTAAATAGAAATTGTTTTTCTAAATTGTGTAATGGTACCATAAAGAGTGTTATTCAGAATCCAGCTAATAATACAAAAAAATTGCATCTTATTTTTGATTCAGTACATCTTATCAAATCTATACGAAATAATTGGTTGAATCAGAAAGATGCTGATTCTTCTTTAATGTATCCTGATCCTTCAGAATTTTCTCAAATCCGAAAAGCATCTTTTTCATCATTATTTAAAATTTATAACGAAGAAATGAACAATATTGTTAAATTAGCTCCTAAATTATGTTTAAAAGCTTTGAAACCAACAAATTTTGAAAAACAAAATGTTAAATTAGTTTTAAAAGTTTTTGAAGAAAGCAATGTGACTGCACTTAATATATTACAAGATAAATTAGGCTACCCAGAAATGTTTAGGGACACTGCAATATTCATCAAACATATTTTATATTTCTGGCAAATAATGAATATTAAAATCCAACTAAGGGTCAAAATCTTAGATTGAAAAACAGTGTTCCTTTTTCGTCAATAGATGATGATATATTCACTTTTTTTTCAAAATTTGTTCAGTGGCTGGACTGCTGGAAAAATTTAAAACAAAATAAACGAAAAGGTTGTTTCAGCGAGGAAACATTTTTTGCTTTGAGACATACAGTAAATACCATTCCAGAACTAATAAAGTATCTTTTGATGGAGCAGAATTTCAAATATGTTTTAACTGGAAAGTTCCAAACTGATAATTTAGAAGCTAGATTTGGGCAATACAGACAAATGTCCGGATCAAATTATCATGTTACTGTGCAAGAAATTTTGCAAGCTGAAAAGAAGTTGCGCATTAAAAGTGTGTTAACTTTGCACTCGGATAAATATGGTACTATTTCACTAAAAAATTTAATTTCTAATCATTCAGGTGAGATATTTAATGTTAAAGTAGATATTAAGGATTTCAAAGAAATATTAAACACTACAAATAAATTAGATGATATTTCAATAGAGGAGTATCAAGTTTTAATGTACATAGCGGGTTATTGCGTGCACAATATAAAATTTGAATGCTCCGATTGTAAATATACATTTGTTTTAGACAAACAGATTAATTTCGACTCAGAAACTGTCGAAGAGACAAAATATTTGAGACTTCTGGATAGAGGAGATTTAAAAATGCCCACAGATATTGTTTTGAAAGTCATTTCAACGCAATATTTCATTTTTAATTTGTTAATATCGAAAACATTTGAATCAATGTTTCTTAAAGTTGATTGCCAGTTATCTTGCTTTACAAGCATATCTGGAATTACATGAGTTGTGGAATGTCTTGCAATCGTTTCATTCACCTTGTGTGAATTGTAACATACCTGCATTTTTATATTTTAAAAAAATATTCATTACATTCGGGAATATATGTTTAAATAATTATTCAAAAAAGCGCAGTGAAGAAATTTTAACTGTCAAGGATAACCGAAAAATAAAGAAATTTAAGTCCAATTAAATTATTTTATATTTTTCTGCTTTATTTAAATCTTCAATTATCTCGAGATTCGAATATTATTCATTGTGCATGCATATCCTATTAATTAATTTTTTTTTATACTTTATACATTTTATGAACATGTTTAATTGTTTACATTATTTGAAGAAAAATTCCATTTATTTACGTTATTTGTTTAAATTATTTTCGTAAAGATTTTAGCATTCAAAGTATGTAAAATGTTTTTTTTTTTAATTTCGAAACTTTTGTTTGATTTTTAGTTGTTTTTACCGTAGCATATATTTAATTTTAATGCATAAAAATACTGTAATTAATAGTTTAAATAATGCCATCACAATTGCAAAAGATTCCAAATTTGAACCTTATCTGTATGTTGCCTCATTAATGATATATTCCATGAAAAGGGTTTTTTTTCAAAGATTATTTATAGTTAAGTGTATTTACTAGTGTATATATATTTTTAGTGTATAATCTAAAATCTATATTTGCTATATAATTACTATGATGTCTTAAACTGTTTGCGTCATTTCTATATTTGTATATATTTTTGCATACAGTTTTTTATATAATAATATGCCTCTAATGCTTTACTTTTCATATTTTCTTTGCAAGTAAATGTTTCTTTTTTATATTTTAATTCATTGAAATTATTTATATTTTTGAATATTGAATGAATGAATTATTTTAATTAATATATATTTTTAACATATAATCCACAATCTCTATTTTTGCTTTATACTTACAGTGGTGTCTAAAACTGTTTGTCATTTCTGTATTTGTATATATTTTTGCATGCATTTTTTTATAATATGCTTCGAATGGTTTACTTTTCATATTTTCTTTAAAAGTAAATATTTCTTTTTATATTTTGTTTGCTTGAAATTATTTTATTTTTGAGTATTGGGAATGAATGAATTATTTTAATTAATATATATTTTTAACATATAATCCAGAATCTATTTTTGCTTTATACTTACTGTGGTGTCTAAAACTGTTTGTCATTTCTATATTTGTATATATTTTTGCATGCATTTTTTTATTATATGCTTCTAATGGTTTACTTTTCATATTTTCTTTATAAGTAAATGTTTCTTTTTATATTTTGTTTGCTTGAAATTATTTATTTTTGAGTATTGGGAATGAATGAATTATTTTAATTAATATATATTTTTAACATATAATCCAGAATCTCTATTTTTGCTTTATACTTACTGTGGTGTCTAAAACTGTTTGTCATTTCTATATTTGTATATATGTATTTTTGCATGCATTTTTTCATAATATGCCTCTAATGGTTTTTTACTTTTCATATTTCTTTATAAGTAAATGTTTCTTTTTATATTTTGTTTGCTTGAAATTATTTTATTTTTGAGTATTGGGAATGAATGAATTATTTTAATTAATATATATTTTTAACATATAATCCAGAATCTCTATTTTTGCTTTATACTTACTGTGGTGTCTAAAACTGTTTGTCATTTCTATATATTTTTGCATGCATTTTTTCATAATATGCCTCTAATGGTTTTTTACTTTTCATATTTTCTTTATAAGTAAATGTTTCTTTTTATGTTTTATTTGATTGAAATTATTTTCTTTGCAAGTAAAGTTTTTTTTTATTTTATCTGGTAGAAATTATTTTACATTGAGTCAGTTTTTTTTCCTTAGATTTTTCTTCTACTGTTATGAGCCTTTCACGAGTGATATTTCCGGGAAAATATTAGACATCATTCTAGCGTTTTAATACATAACTTTCATCGGAAAATATTCCAAGTGAGAACTAAAAAAATCAATAAAATGTGGAAATATTAGTCTATGACCTGAAAAGAAATAAATGTCCTGAGCTTTATATTCCTCACAAAGCGAGTGCGCTTAGAAAAGTCTTCCCTCCTTTCGTGACGTCATATAATGGCTGTCACAGCCTGTCTTCAAGATAGCCTTGCTAAGACGCGCAAACTAAAAGGAACATATTCATGGAACACCGAGGCTAGCTGTACTGGAAAATGTTTGTGTCTTGCATTTTGCTTTAAACTTGGTTTTAAAAGAGTAGGTATTTTTATTGCAAGTTATGTAGGCAAGTTATCATATTCCTTACTTATTATTTTTTTAGTTATAAAATAAATATTGCAGACCTTTTTTTTTTTTTTTTAGCTCACCAACCTTCACTACTGGGTGAACCGCAACACCTTAAGCAAATTAGGAGTAGCCTTTACGCTGAAAAAGTCTGCCCACCTCTGTAGGATATGAATTGTATTTAATAAATTCTTCGTTACAAAATATAATTAAATCGGCTCTCTTAAAATACCTTAAATAACATGTATTTTTTTTTTTTTTTAGTTTTGTAACTTTTAAAAACTAATAACAATTCTTTATATTCACTGAGTGAGTAAGTATTAATGTCGTACTATTAAGCTACTTGAAGGCTTTTGGCGACGGACCTCGTAATTCTGAACCACGGGCAAGTGAAAAAGACGACATCTGAGCTGGCACCCCTTCACCTAACTTCCACACCACACGTGGACGTTTGAACATCGACAGATTTAACTTGCATCTATTCCTACACGGTGGGTCTTCAGGGGTACAAGGCTCTAACTTGTGACACACCGGCCACGAGTTAGTTACCTTGACCACTAGGCTACCGCTGCCACAATATTCTTTTCAACAATCGGTTTCATATTAAACAGCAATTTTATTTTGAAAGGAATTCTAAAAGATTTTAAAGGGGTCACTTCACACAAAAATCAGTGAAAAAATTAATTTTTCAAGTTTTATTGGATAATAATTATGACTCCTTTTTGCTTCCCATGTAGTTTATATATAAATTTTAAAGATTGTTACTCACAAAATAGAAGTTTTTTGTCACACATTCTAAATTATAGTGCTAGCATTACTTAAAGGAAAAATGGTTAGTTTGAATCATTATTTCTCAAAAGTGAAAATTACAACACAAAATGTGAGCGCATTTTTGAAAATTCTACTCATCTTCTAACTTTAATATTTTACACGTACTTTAGTACTATATAAATAAATATTTTAAGAAAGAGAGATTTGTGTGCGTGTGTCAAAGAAGTTATTGAAAAAAAATTTGAGTTGAAATGTATAAGAGTTTTTATTATTTAGAAGCCTTTTCCCCTGCTTTCCCCAAATGAATTTTTTGAAAAAAAATATTTTAAAAATTCTTTTATTAAAATAATAGTATTAATACAGTGAATGAGCATGAAAAATTGGTTGTACAATTAGTCAATTTTTTAAAAATATTTTTTAAACTTATATAGTTCTGTTTAACGCTGTAGAGTTAGGGAAAATTCTGCGTGAAGCGACCCCCCTTTAAAATAATGTCTTCTCTAGTTAATTTATTTAGCATTTAATATCATGAATATATGATACGACACACACATTAATATTAATATTATGAAAGGAATGTGTAAACATTTCATTCGAAAATACTTTATATTGACTTAAAGACTACTAACCTTTTCCTTCAGACAATTGATAGATTTGCCCTCGTATGGTCAATGTAAGACATCTTTATTTTATAAGTGACGATACACATATTGCCTGTAGGAAAAAAAATGTGACATTTCTTAAACAAAATGGTGAACCCTTCCCTATGTAAGCCAAGACGTCTTGAGAATTTAAAGGTCAGGCAGCCAGTCAAAACATTGCCATTTGCTAGCGGGCAATACTTCAATTCAGTGTCAATTAAAAGCAAATGATTAGGACCTGGACAGACGAGCTGCGTACTTGGAAGGAATGCTTCCGCATAAATAATTCTGCAGCAAGATCAAACTATCCAACAGGGCCGTTCTGATATTCTGTACAAACTCGCACTATTTTTTTTTCTTTATTCAAACAGTAATGATAAATAGGGCATGTTCTTCAGACAGAGCCCTGGAGTGAAATAAGTTCCTGTGTATAGTGCATTGATGATTTGAGTGCTAGAAAAAGATTTTTGATGTATTTGGTTAAATCTTTTTGATTTTTTGAAACTGTTATGCATATTTTTTGAGATCCGGCAGTTAGGGGCGGAGGAAATAAGTTCATTTTGCAATCGGCATTAAAGATATATGAAGCACGTTTATAAGATTATATGCTAATGCTAATAATATATTTTAGAATGACGGTGTTAATTTTTTTTTCTTATTGATTTCAGGTGTTTTAAAGGTACTATTACATTATTTTATTTGGATTCTACAGATTATCCCTTAATTATTTTGAATAAGTTGCTGTTGCTGTATTTCTTATTATAATATGTTAAAATAAAAGTTGTGTTTTGTAAATTCGTATGTAATTTTGAATTGTTAAGGGGGAAAAAAGCTTTCTTGAACTTGTGTGGTTAACCTAAGATCTTATAGGCTTTCATTACGTTTTTCTGAACAATGAACTTTAGAATTATTAAAAAATATTTAGTATAAGAGCGCATTATTTACTGTTAAACAGTAGCGCACACAAGAATTTTTCAGGGAGGGGGGGGGGGGTCAAGGTTCGAAAGTCCACTATTCTGGTATTATGCTTCAATACGCCGCCCAACAAATTCTTTTGATTTTGTCGATTTTCGGGAACAAAAAACAGTAAAAAAATAATTATTGTATGAATAATTAGCATTAATTATAAAAACAAATACTTAATTAAATTTTACGTACTATATGCATAAGATTATAATCGATCGAAAACAATCAAGGGCTTTGGGGGGGGAGGGGTCCGGACCCGAGGACTGCCCTGTAAGACATACATCAAAATAGTTCTTTTAGGGACAAGGCAGAATATATAAAATCACACTGTTAATTTCTGGTAAAACAATTCAGTTTCATTTCCATTGGATTTGTTTCCGGCTATGTTCCAATTAAACGTTCAAAATTAGTCTATGAGATGAAATTAATCGATTATTATAAAATATCATTGTACAAAAAATTGTTTAATCGTAACTGTGAACAACAGGTTTCAAGAATAATTCTTTCCTATCATATTTTTGTTCTTGCATCATTGGTTCAATAAATAAATTTTTTTAAAAACTCACTGTCAAAAAAGGATAAACTTTGAGGAGAAATTAAAGGAAGACCCTTCATCTTGTATTACAAATGGTATAAATATTGCGACCTAACAAAGTTACCTCAAAATCATCGAAATGTATAAGAGATAATAGGAGTTTAGAAATATATCTCTGTGAGAGAGAAATAAAAAGCGACACACCAAGCCGGAATAATTCGAATGAGATGAAAGAGTGTGCGTACCTTACGAAAGAATATGCAAATGATTATTTTTGCGGCATTATAGCAGAGTATCCGAACGGTGTATGAAACAGAGAACACATTCCACAATCCACTGAGGCATAACTTGCACGCGAGTGTGGTTCCTTCGACCCACGTGAACTCTATCAATGCTTCGCAAATGGATTCTCGACATATGAATTGGGAACAGGGACGTCTTAAGATTCTCTGAAGACCTGGAGCCAGATAATATTTTTGAGGCTTTGCAAAAGTAGGCCCTACCTGAAATTTTTAAAAGTAGACAATATATAGTATGCGCTGTCAAAAATTCGTTCAAACGGTAGTTTGAAACAAATAAATGTGCACGACTCAAAATCTCAAAAACCTAGGCACAAACCGGTCCGACCAATATGGCCACATTTCTACTAAATGAGTTGAATGATTGCTTAGGGTATTAAGCCTAGGCCTAGACACATGGGCAACGGTCATCACATAATAATACAGTCAACACTTTTGCCAGTTGACATGCAGTTTGAAATTCCCTGTTTTTGAAGAATATGTACAGGAATAATATTTGACCATTAAAATATCCGGATCATGATCTTATTAAGACAGAGTCGAGAACTAAACGAGCCCCCCCCCCCCACCGAAGGCGAGGCCCTGGGCCTGGGCACAGTTGACCCCTGCCTTAAGAGATCTCTGATCGGGAAGACGCTACGATTTGATTCTACCAAAATAAACAGTGCAGATTAATCAAGGTCAAACGCGATGATTAATGCATGCATATGCATCAACTCCAGGCTGAAAGAAGGGGAAAAGATACAATGGAAGTCCACAGAGATATCTTCAGTGTTTATGAAGCCTCAGCGCATGCACATTGGTTATTTTTGTCCAAGGACATTTTAAGACATGAACCAACTTGGTTTTTGACCCAGGGTCTTCGCCTTGGTTGGGGGCCTTGTATTGATCTGGACTTGTACTTAATAGGATCTTGGTCCAAATAATTTTAATTTTCAAATGTAATTCCTGGACATATTCTTGGAAAAAATGGGATCTTCAAACTGCATGCCAACTGGAAACAATTTAAACACTTAGGAATTGTATCATGTCCGTCATCCGTGTGTAGGCCTACAACCATACATCATCATTTAGTCGAAATGCAGCAATGGATCGTGACACTTTGTGCGATTGTAAGTCGCACACATTTATTTGTTATCGTTTTTACATTTGAAACACGTTTGAAATTGCACTTGACAGTGTATGCAATATACTACTTACTTAAATGGGTAGCAGACACTCGCAGGTGGGACATACTTCTGTACAGAAACCCTGGTCCAAAAAAAAGGAATACGTTACGTTACCTTTTTTGACATCCGATTCACATCGCATGTGATTTGCTTTTTTTAAAAAAATTATTATAAATAATATCATTTCATAATCTATTTATACTGAATCAAAAACAAAAATCAGCAGACGTTGTGAAACATGAACATGATTTAGGCTTTGATTCGTGAAACCTTGTCGATGTGGAATGGATTCAAACGGATTCACTGCTTCTTGATGATAAATCACTCATCAACACAGAAGAACAAGCTTATGAAGAAGAAAGAGAAACCGAAAAAAATGTGTAAACAGTAGAAAAAAATTATACTAAATAATCTTGAAGAATTATTCAATGGAATTGGAAGAGTAAGGGATTTGATTGAAAAAATGAAAAGAAAGTAATCTTTGAACTAGGAGAAAATTGAGAAATGGTGCATTCACTACAATGGTTTTATCGCACTATGTACCAGGGGAAAAGGGGGGATGAATGCCAGAAACATCATTGATTGATTTTTTTGGCAAAAAATATTTTTCTTTTTCATTTTGCAAACATTAAAACTCTAAGGCGTCTCAATATTTTTATTTCACTACTATTATTATTTTTCATTAAATTTAGTTAAATATACAAATATTTCTGTTTTAACAAAATTTGAGAGGTACGAGTTACTTATTTTCGTATAGAAATAATGTTTCACACAGAGCAACTTCATTTATTTAGGTACTTTCAAAGAGCCAATTAAACTCATTAACCAATTGACTGCACGTAAAAAAAAAGATACTATGTTGTGAAAATAAATTATAATACGTTTTTGTGTGTGAAGAAATTGAGGTAACCGACTACTTGCGACAAATTTTTTTAAAAAAAATGGAGATATGGGTTTTTTTATTGTTGTTTTTAGATTTGTTTAGTGCATTTTAAGAAAAATATGCTAAAATTAAGAAGAGAAAAAGAAATTTTTAGAACTAAATGGGAAAAAATTGGTCAAAATTTACAAAAAATTACATAAACCAGGCATACATAAATTACATAAACATTCTGTACCAAAAGTTTATGAACGAATTTTCAATTTTTCAGTTCTGATGTGTTGCTGTGTTATTCCTTTTTGAAATGAACTTCAGGATGAGATATTTTAATTTTTACAAAAATTAGAGTATCTTAGTTATTATATGAAATTGCTTAAAAAACAGTGATTATGTTCACAGATGGGACTGTATATTTTGTAATAAAACAGTAATTAATAAGTCTGAAGATTAAAACACTTCTACTATCATACAGAACATACACAGTTTATAATTTTCAAAACTATTTTAGCAATCGCTGGCCCCGTTTGAGTATTTTCAAAAAGGCACATCTCGAGTAAAACTCGTTTTAAGGCATCTGCTTTTACTAAAACACTTGTAGTTTTTATTTTGGTGAACGGAAAATAATAAACTTGGTATTATTTTTATGAAGCTAATAAGATGGCATATAAAATAAAATCATTAAAAAATTTGTCAATTTTTGGCAAAATTTACAATTTTAGGATAGTTGGATACATTAATAGAGACCTAATAAAGGGGAGATACGACATGCTGGGAAAACTTATTTTTGAAACATTTCCTGAAAGAATGTTATCTGATATCAGGAATATATATATATATATATATATATATATATATATATATATATATCTTCCTTTTTTTTAACTGAAATGTCACAACTACTAGAATCATCCGCCCAAAGTCGGAACGTTATGACTATCGCCTATATATCCGCGACTCTAATATCTCTTTTCTCTACATGAAGTTTGTTGTCCATTGTGGCGGAAAAAGTTACAAGTAAAGGGGCGAAACCCCATTTTCCAAGTTAAAAGCAAATGAAGATACATTACTCAAATCGCAAATGACACACTGACCTTTACCAGCAGGGTTTGAATTCGGGCCATACATATTCCCGTATTAATACTGTCACTCTTTTGCAACATCTCTTTCTCTCTGAGAGCGACAGAAAGAAAACTCTTTTTATAACTCCAAAGTTATTTAGGTTAACTCATTAACATTGCCGACGACGACAAGTTTCCTTCTTTAGTGGCAGAAAACGATACCGGATCTGATCGAGAAAATTAATTCCGCCATTTTGTTCGAAAGCATATTATCTTCCCCTTTTGTGTCAGCCAATTACTTTGTTTTGGCTTCGGCTCTTTTAATTGCTCCTTTACTTTACCGCATTTTGGTATGCGTCATTTGTATTTATAGAAACTGAACTCAGTCGTGTAATAAAACATGGCAATAAGAGTTGATTGGGGGTAGTCAATTGTGTAGAATATTTTTATCATAAGGATATATATTTGCATATTAATATTTGATAAATGATTATTAATGTGCTTGAATTAGCGATTGGTTGGCTTGAATAGCTAAAATTAGCTATTGGTTTCAATCTACTAAATATTTGCTGATGCGTTTTTTGGCAATCAACTAAAAAATTGGAATTCAAGTTAAATTAGTAGTCAAGTTTAAATTAAAGTAGCTCTTGTGATTTTCGATCCTGAAATAGGGTGCGTGAATTGTGGTCAGATGACGAATATGACATCTAAATTAATATTCTCTCTCTCTCTCTCTCTCTATGCTGTCGTAGCTAACATTGCATCAAAACAGGTAACAATTGCGGATAGTTTATCTTTTATCAATATCGACATTGGATTTGTGTGAAGACACAATCGATAATGCAATTATGATGTTGACGGAGACCTTATAGCCAATTCAACTCCAAACATGGTCGTATATTCGGGCTATAGACTGATTGATTGTTTGATTTTGGTTACACGATGTCTTACAGCGACAGATCTTGTAATTTTGAGCCACGGTCAAATGTGAGGAATGCTCAAGAGAGGTGAATACCTGACACCTTAAACTTTCACAACACGCCAACGTGAGAACTTTTGAATATAGATAGAATTAATGTGCATCAGCTCCTTTGCACCAGTGATCTTTGAACATTTTAGATCGCGTAGCCCAAAAGCGAAAAAAAAATTATAAGCTATATATCCCATATAATATCTGTATATTTATATCTACTAGTATATTTATCTATTTATATCTATCTATCTCTGTCGATCTACATATCTATCTTAAATATTATTTGATTTTTGACTACATATACACATTTACACACATATGTGTGTGCCCGGGCGTACGTAAGCATGTGTGTGTGTTGTCAAAAATCAAATTACTTGCTTATTTTAAACAATATACATATATTTAATCTATAGTTACGGCAACATTTTGAATTAGAATATATATATGAACTTGGACATTCTGAGGTACCCACCCACAAAGACAGCCTGATATACCTTCGAGGGCATGAGCCTTAAAGTCGGTGCATTTAAGCTCCTTAGACGCTAGTGTGAAATCTGATATAACGACCAAAGAAAGAACCATACACTCCCGTGACATACGATCAAACAACCTCTCAAATTATCGTTAGCCTACTTCTTTGGCATGCCCCAAGAATCACTTAGCGTGGCTTGCTTTGGAAGTTTTTGTTCTTTTCGGTGGGTCTTAAAGGTGGCAGGACTCGAACCTATGACTCGACAGATACAACACCAACCATTAGTTCGTAGCCATGACCACTCGGCTACAGTGGCCATTTACATATTCAAGATACGTGAAACTGATTGGTCATACTAAGAAATAGGCCACAACCTGTACTGTTCGGGTGCAATTATACAAAGGTGCTAACAGTAATGGTTGTTACAAAAAATTCATTGATGGAATGAAGAATCTGAAAAACCAAGAGGAAATATTGCAAGATAAGATTGATTGTGTGGCATATCCGAAGTGTTCTAATGGCATTATTAGCCTCTATCCAACACATGCTACAGCCTCTTCCCAATCAATCACTCGTTGTACCTTTCACTATCTTACAGTACTTTTCTGTGGCGGGTTATGTTAAGAGCTGTCCTTAAGACGTTGTTTTTTACCCCACTACATCGATACCTACAACTTCGACAGAATCATCGAGAACAGTTACTTAGTCTACAGACATTACAAAGTGTTGAGTGATAAATCCTACTTTAGTCTAGGAGTAGATGATTATTGAATCTATGTATTGAAGGGCAGGAACCAGCAGTCCAATTAGTCTTTGTTTTACAGTCGCATACAATCATCATTCCTAGTGTTATTATGAGTAATGCTATCACTTACGTCAGAAGGCAACTTTTTTTTTTCTAGCTATACTACGAACAACTTCAGCAATTAAATTATATGATGGTGACACCGGTGGCCAACTCATTGCCCTTCATGGCATAGCATCTGATAACCATTTCCAACGAGATGATGTCAGTCTACGTATGGCTGTGAGCTACTAAAACTCTTCCTTGGCCAGCAAGGTCACCAGATTTATCGACAATCAAGCAGGAAGGGTAAATAGTGGGCCACTGATTCAAGCACTTCAGAATGCTGCAGATCCAGATCAACAATAGAGGAATCCTTAGCAGAATGTATCGTAAGATGAGATTAGGAATATTTATCATCGTTTACGTTTAAGCATATAAGCATGAATCGCCGTTAGGGTAGATTCAGCAATTACTGATTTTAACATGCTGAAGAAGGAGTAAACTTTCTCTTCTTACATCCACATCACTCAACAGGGATGTACATGAGGGTGGGGAATTAGAGTTCACACCCTCTCCCCTTCATAGCCCAGCAGATTTTTAATTATTACCGCGGAAAATACCCCTCTACGATTTCGCCTCTGTTTTTTAGAATGTAACCTCCCCCATAAAAGAGTTCTGCTTACGCTGTTGTTACTCCTCGTGATTCAAAATTATCGCATATTTGAATTTAAATTCAAGCCCCATCTTAGATTAAGCTGAAAGTGGAAAGGGAGGCACATACGCACACAAATTTTTTTTTGATTTTACACTCTACAATCAGTAATGTAATGTCTTGATTACAGCTAAAACATTCATTGAAAATTTATGTAATTATTTCGGCATGTAAAAAAAACATTACTGAAAAGTGAATCTCTTTTGTCTGTAATATTAATAAAGCCTTTGGGATTCCATTTTTAAGATTATTTTGTATAATTTTTGAATTCGAAGAACAAAATAAAAATATTACATGCAAATAACAACTTACAGAAGTAAGATAATATTCTTTTAAAAACAATTTATTTTATTATCATTATACAAAAAGGATGATATTACTTATAAGTAATGAATAAAGTACTTCACTCGCATAGTAAACTAGAATTTAAATTAAAAACGTGACACTTCACTTTGTTCTATTGAAAAGACAAGAATGTTCGGGTCACAGAATTCTGCAGCGTGCCTCAGTTTAAAGGAATAGCTTGTATTCTAATGTTCTATAACTTATTCTGACTTTGCAAGCTCTTTGAAACACTGTAGTTGTCTTTTGATTGTTTGAAAACGCCTTGTAAACTCGACAACAACTGTGAAATTATTTTAAAATGAATAGTAGCTATCTGTTAAATAATTCAAATCGTTTATACAGCATAATGCGCCATCAAGTAGAAAAAAAAAGAACTTGGAAACTTCCATATACCATCACGACACAACTTCCATTGTTTCTCGAAGCCTTATACACGATGGTGAGTTGTTTTTCGTTTGACATAAGAGTGTTCAATGTATTGTTCATTTCTTTTTGAATGAATCGTAAGCAGGTGGTTCTGGTCTCCACCCTCGTTCCTATAGCAACAGACCTGATCCAAAACAGCAAAACGATTCCTGTATTGTTTGGTGCTATTGTGTTAATGCATCGAACCTCGTCCAGCTCGTTCGAACTGCATTTTCGGTTGCATCACAATAGCTAATGAATAATTCATTGTTTGATAAGTGCCTTTTATTTGCAGTAAAAAAATATCCTAAGTTTTTTTTCTTTCCAATGTCTTCAAGTTACGACTAAATGATAGCAATTTTGCCATTTTTTATACGGTTTTTCTACAAATTTTCTGAAGTAACCTAAAAATTGTTATGCTTGTATCTATGGAAATTCATTCACCACTTTATTTATGACTCCACAGAAATCTGGAAAAATCATGAGGTGATAAATTTTGACCAGTCATTCGACATTTGAACCCAGTTCTTAAGAGCAATGCTCTTTTTATATATACTATATTTTCATCAGAAAATCACAGTGTCAGTGGAACAAACACTGCTTTATCAATTAAAGCATAGGTTCCCAACCTTTTTCTTTGAACTAGCACCCTCTTTTCTAGTGAATATTTTCGATACCACCCCCTCCCCCTCTAGAGAAATAAGAGTGTACATAATATACATGGTGAAAACAAGAGTTAAATTTTTTTTAAATATTTTATTACTAATAGAATAAATTTTTTCAATTTAATTTTTTTTTTTCCAAAGCTCCAATTTTTTTACTTGGGAATCTGAAATAGCTATTGCCACAAATGTATTTAAATGTGTAACATTATATATTTTAGCCATAGATAGGATATTGTTGGAATTGAGAAACGCTACTGAATTTCTTATTTATTTAAAAGAGTGGAATAAAAAAAGTTTTAGTTTCCCTGTTATAAAGACAGAAGTTTTGATGATACGCGACGTAATTCATAAAAAATTATTGCTTTCAAAATAAATAAATTGACAGTTTAAAAGAATCACGCGTTAATATCTGGTTAACATATTTAATTATGTTTCTTGGATAATATACGTAATGAAATGCAGTGGGCGAAACATTTTTCCTTCTGCTCACAAACACAACACCTCACTGTAGAAATTAAAATTTACTATATCATTCAATTTAATGTAGGTCTGAATGTAATGTATAATTTAAATTTTTCATCCACTTCCCAAACTACCGAAATGTGTGAATTTTCGTACATGTGATAGAAATGATTTAAATACATACAATCAACATAAGGTAAACAGTATTGAAAAGTTTACTTTTGTTAGTATATAATTAGCGTGTTTTTCAGTCTTTTTAGACTATATTTAGTTAATCTTCCCTAGCCCCTCCGTGTCATCTCAACACCCCCTGATTTTCTCTGGGTCTTTTACTGCCTCCTTGAAAGCCTGAAACGCCTACAAGAGGGTGTTATCGCCCTCTTTGAGAACCTAAGAGTTAAAGTAATTAATTCATCAAAAGTTGGGTTTTTTATTAGAGGCAAAAATATCTCTAATATATAAATTTTTGATGAAAGCTTTTTTTCCTTTAAAATTTTATCATAAAATTACTTCTTATCAAATATAAAGATTAGCGAAGAATCATTCCCATTGGTATCTGTGTACTTTAAGTGAAAAAAGGGAGGAGGGGAGAAAAAACCCTGAGAGACGTTCTTGCTTTTTTAAAATGGCATATTCTCTCGAGATCCTGTGAACAAACCACATTGAATAAGTTTAAATGAATCTTAAGGGAGCCTCTAATACACTCAAGAGCCAAAACATTATGACCACCCCCACATTTTGCAATGAACTAGCGTGGATGACGTAGAAGGCACTTGATCAGGTGGAAGTGGTATTTAACTGCTGCTGGAGATTCTGAAGAATCATTCTTTCACTTACTTCTGTGTGTGGTAGGAAAGGCTGCGGATCTAAGCGACTTTGATAGGGGGCAGATTGTAATGGCTCGAAAGCTCGGAACAAGTATTTCCGAAACTGCACGACTCGTGGGTTGTTTGTGATCTACAGTTGTTAGTACTTATGCAAAGTGGATGAATGACGGTGAAACCAGCAGTAGACGACATGGTGTTGGACGTCCAAATTTTATCAAAGATAAAGGTCGTTGGAGACTGCCTCGCATGGTGAAGCAAAATCGGAGCCAGACAGTGGCTCAGCTGACAACCCAATACAATGCAGGGCCAAGTAGAATAGTATCGGAGTACATTGTTCAGCAGACACTGTTGGATATGGGGCTACGCAGCAAACGTCCCACTCGTGTGTCTTTGCTGACCAAGCGTCATCGCCAACTGCGCCTGCGCTGGGCCCGGAAACATCGCGACTGGTCCATGGATCAGTGGGAGAGAGTTGCCTGGTCAGATAAATCACGGTTTGTCATTCATCACGCCGATGGACGTGTCAGGATACGCCGTCTTCCAGGTGAACAGTTGCTCCCTCAATGTACAGTAGGTCATACACAGGCCGGTGGTGGCGGTATTATGCTTTGGGGGATGTTCTCTTGGGCGTCTCTGGGACCCGTGGTTGTGGTAGAGCAGGCCATGAATGCTACAGGGTATCTGAACATCATTGTGGACCAGTTGCACCCTTACATGGTATCTGTTTTTCCAGTTGGAAATGGAATGTTCCAACAGGACAACGCCCCATGTCACAAGGCTAAAACTGTGATGGAGTGGTTCCAGGAACATAATACTGAATTCCAGTTAATATCCTGACCGCCTAACTCCCCTGATCTCAATCCGATAGAACACATTTGGGATGTCATGGGACGGCAGCTCAGAGTTCAAAGACCACCAATTCGCAACATCTCGGATTTGTGTGACCGTTGCTTAAACATCTTGTACAATCTGTCTCCATCCATCTACCAAGGACTTGTGGCATCCATGCCAAGGCGGGTTGAAGCTGTGTTGCGTGCCAAAGGTGGGCCAACTCGTTATTGACAGGTAGTCATAATGTTTTGGCTCTTGAGTGTAGTGCATCGCAAGTATGTTATTGTACTTATTTAATCAATATGAAATGCGTTTGAAAAGATTAAACAAAAGGAAAATTAAATGAGATCAAATAGACAGTAAAGAAATATATATATTTTTCTTTTTATAAGTCTATTGTACTAATTAGAGTTAAGTTATTGTAAAGATTAGAATTTTCAATGTAATAAAAAATATTTAGATTGAAGTGAAATAAAAAAGCCATCTTCTCCTAGGGCTGAAAAACAGAACTCTCGAACTTCTTTTTCTTTTAAAAAACAACCTAGAATGAATACCGTGTTCTAACTTCACTATTGAAATTTTTTTAAAATAAATTACTCATTTTGCTTGAATCAAGCCATTTGTAAAAGATGCTTTCCATATATTACCTTCTGCACTCAATGTCAGATAGAGCTTTAAAGTTATACGTTAAAATACATGATTTATATTTTAAAGCAATAAAATTGAATATTTATAGGACGTTTCTACATTGCAAACTCAAAGCATATGTTATAATTACTTGCACTAATTTGTGTGGATTGTTATACCAAAACGTTTTCCGAGTTTAAGGCATAATTTTTCAACTTTATATTAAGATGGCCTTAAGTCAATTGATTGCTTATTAAGATTACACTTAGAAGCAACAAGAGGAATTTAGTGACAGAATCGTAATTTTTAACCAGGGTCAAGAAACAACAAACCTAACTTGGCAACATATTGTCCAGACTTACACAGTCCACCAACGTGAAGGCTTTGAGCCCTGACAGATTTTACCTTTACGGATCTTTAGTGGCATCAGAACTCGACTGCTACAACGCTGGTCACACACTCCCGATCAAAAAAAGTTTTAGTCTTGTTTCATACGAGGCAACTTTGTGCCAGTCAATTCTTTTTCTTTCTTTACTCTTTTAGTATGAAGAAGGGAGCGCGTGGACACAAAGTTGACTGAAAAGTAAGTCCCGGACGCTTTGGTACAATGGTTGAGTACGCAAAAGCAATAAAAAGATTTCTTCATTTTCAATTTAAAAAAAAGCTACGTGTGAAGAGCGTAGCTTCAACAGTATCCGTTAAGTGGACTCAACTAATGAAGGGGAAAAACATGGTTTTCGAGAGTCCAACTGGGAGAACAGTTAACCATGTGTGAAGGGGCCCGATGCGATTTCTACTCAAAACTAGTTCCCGACTCTCTGCTCTTCCTGTTATGTGCGGCACCAGTTGACTCGTGTGAAAGGGCTTTAGAATGACTTTTACAAATGGAATAATGTGTATTTTTTTTTAATCAAGCATGCAATATTAAGAACAGAAAACTAAAAGGAATTTTTTTTTCACAATGAGCAGTTTTTATAACTATTTGTAAGAGTGTGATTCTGAATTTTTGGAATCCTTTAACTTTTTACTGTAAATGGAACTATGCACCATGCTTTATTTCGATTATAAATAAGATTTCCATCATCTAAGAAAGTTTTATGCATGTTCTTTAGTGAAAAATTTCCGTGAACTAAAAAAGTTTTTTTTTTCTTTTTTGAAAGAACATGGATATATTTTGGAATGTTTTTACACAGGCTACCTTGTCATCATTCTGAATCGTTGGATCGGAATAGATTTTTTTCTAGCTAAATTATTTCAATTTATGTGTGGGCTCTTCTTCCGTCATTGCAACCGGTGTCGAATAGAATGACATTTTTCGAGGACAAATTGTAGAATACAGATTATATATCAACGTGTAAAACTAAACAACACATTTATACCAAGAAATGTTTCATCACTCTCCCACTCTTTTACACTAAATTGATACTTACGCAAATAAAAATCCTTCGTATTACCGCGGAAGTTCCGGGAAACCATTACTTCACTTTACATTCACACAATTTAAAATGGCGGTTGAATGATAGAAGTAGATCACGCCTTCTAACAAGACCTGGTGCTCCGAGTTGTTTCTCGTGAGATTAAGGCGAAAGAGAAGTCTTTCTTTATTATTATTATTATTATTGAGAGCAATGTTAGGCGTTGCTTCAGAGCCTAAAAGGTCAATTTTTTGCATTCTTTTAAATTTGTACTTCTAAGTCGTATCTACCAATCATAATGGTTGTATTAAGCGCATCCCGTGTCTTGAAATGATTCAAAAATTGCTCATTCATTCTTGGAACACATTCAATGGAATATTTCAATTTTGTAGATCGTTCCTAATTCGGAAAAATGACCAGTAACAAGCAATATTTAGAATGTGTTTGCCTTAATAGTGTATGTACCAGAAATTTGTACAGTTAGTGACTGCTTTTGCACAAATATTTTTTGGATGAGATATAAATTTATGAAAATAATAGGAGCTAAAATATTAATTGATGATTGAATGTCTTTTAAGTAATCGAAATTTTCATTGCCTCAACATTTAGTTACGGGCCAACAATCGTAATTGAGACTTTACTTAAGAACTAACGATATATAAAGATACCTAAAAAAATTATAACAGGCCAAGAAGAAAGCACAAATTCGTGAAATGCCTTTATTAATTAAAAGTAATTGTAAAGTTTTAAAAAAATGTGAGATTAGCTTAAGAATTTCCCAAAAACATTAAGAAACACTATATCCATATGTTTCCTAAGCAACTTTCTCTGTGACAGAATTTAATTGAGACATTTTAATAATTTAATTAAAAATTATAGTAACGACGCAATATACATATTCTCCAAATATATGTTGAAAAAGGGATGGCAACATCATTGTTAATTTCAAAAAAGCAGGTTCAATGAAATCAGTTAGAATTTATGGCAGATCTTTAGTAAAAAAAACCTGTCAAAAATCATTTATAGTTTCCGCATTCGAAATTGATGAATACGTACTTGAAGTTTATACGTCTATCAAAAATTTTAAATTCTTGAATTGTATCGTGTGATATATTTATAGAATATATATACGAGTATAGGAAAATTGTGAAATCGGGTTGGCCAAAGCTAAAGAGGGGGGGGGGGTCATGGAAGCGTTTTAAGTTAAATTTTCCCGTTTTTGAGTTAATAGATTCCCAAAGGGTGTTTGGGGGGTTAAGGGGGGATATGATGGAGGAAAAATCCCGTTTTTCAACTATTAGACCTACAGACTTGAAATTTGATAGCCATATTTCTTTTTATTGAGTATTGATGATGAGGGGGAAGGGTTATGAGGATGTAAAAGATAAACATACTTCGGTTTCAGAAATTGTAAACCTATCTTTTAAAATCAAAATAATACAAGAGCTGTAAGAATGTTTTTCAATATAAACGTGTCATAGCCTATCAATACCCCTATGATTATTAACTCCCCTTCGCGTATTATCTGAATATGTTGGTTCCATAATTAATTACAACTAAATTATCTTATTTATTAACCTTTCTTATTTGAGAGATTACACAAATACTATTCAAACTTTAAGATCTACAAAATACAGTGGAGTGCGATAAGAATCTGATTATGAACGACGGAATCCTAACTGAATCCACGGAGAACGACACATACAATCAAGCTACACATTTATATTTAATTTATGAAAATAACTGACCTGATACCCTTTTCTTAAGGCAGGTTTCTCTAATTCTGGATTGCTTTAAGGAGCGGCTTCAATCTTAGCTATTTTTCAGTTCCGTCCCGAACCGAATTAATGAATACTTTTCAATAGTGTTCTCCCGACGAATATATTTCCACTAGATAAACTACTCTCTCAAAATCACCCTCTTTTTTTCTTCATTTCATTTCTCCCTTTTATATCCTTTTCGAACTCGCTAAACCCGGAAATATCTCGTTTGCATAAGTCACACTTTTGGCTTTCGGAGGAGATTGGTTGAAATAAATAAAACATGTAAAGAAGGCGAGAGAAGGTTAGTGAAACGCGTAAGCACCCGTCACAAACGAAAGCTTAATTCTAGGACTTAGATGTCAATAGCCTCTGAAAACGGTACATATCATATAACATCAAAAAATACCCATTAAAGAGAGAGTGGGAGTAACGGCTAGTAATTCTTTGGCGCACACAAGATGGGTTTCCTACCCCATCACTCTTGATTTTTTTTTCGATTGATTATAATCCTATGTATATAGTACGTAAAATAATTCCATCCAAAGGTAACAACAATAATAATTAATTAATTATGAATTATTTATGTACTTAACTGGGGAAAAAATTTATTCAATAATTTATGAACTGTTTTTTGTTGCCGACAATTGGTAAAATAAAAAGAATATGTTTGGCGGCGTCTATTGGGATGTGATACGAGATTGGTGGACTTTCGCCCCTCGCCCCCTTTGCCATGAAAAATTCCTGTATGGGCCAGTGTTACATACATGAATTATAGTATTATCTGGCGAATTGTTTTGAATTTTTCAGTTTTTTTCCTTTTGCCTTCAATTATTGGTCTCTTCAGGAAGAATTATATATATATATAATTGCTTTTATTCCTGTTATTACCATTTCTTTTGTTTTCTTTAATTTAATATTTTTGGGAGGGAGGAGGGGTTGAACGAAATGAAAAGTACGAAAAATGCATGAATGCCTTAAACTATTTTTTTCAGCATAAATTATTTCAAAATATTGCAAGAATTATACAATACGGATCTGTAAGATTTTGTATTTAATTTATTAAAAATCAGAAATGGATTTTTTTGTGGTTATTTGGAATTTTGATGACTTATCACTGAGTGTATGCGTTAATTAAATATGTATCCTTTTGAGCGATTTGTGTTTTATTGCAGATATTGGTAGTTGTAACAGAGGGAATATGAAGCAAAATGATGTAAGTTATTCTGAAAACAATTATATGAGTAATAAAATGATGTTAATTATTTGTTCTGTTTTCCTAAACGTATTTTTTTGTGTGAATTTTAAACAGAATAAAATATTGAATGATTATGTGCATTTTAATTGAAATATTAAATTTTTTTTTCAGATAAGATTTTTATTAAATATAAAAATGCAAGCATTTAACTAAGGGCTTTTGTAGATGCTATTGAAAGTCAGGACACTTTATGCTTTTTAGTTCTTTTTACATTTCTCTGCACAAGTCGTTGGGGGTGGCGTGGTAGGTTTATCGCAGGCCTTCTGCACCCAAGGCTGCGGGTTCGACTTCGGCTCAAGTCGGTAGATTTCCATGATGCAGAAAATAGACAGCGGTCATGTCGAAAGATTATACGGCATGTAAAAGATCCATAGAATGCCTGTTTGGCTTGGATGCTCTAGGCAAAATTAAATCCTAGTACGGGTTCGCATCGTCAGAGCTCAGGTGCCTCCCTCAAGGGGGAAACTGGGCGTCAAAATTATCTGAGGTGATTGGTATTCGCCTATATTGTGCCGCACTAAAAAGAGATACCAGCTTTCGGGAATGTACTAGGTCTGCAATGGTAAAACACCAATTCGCAGCAAATTACAAATTTAAAAAAACATTTCTTTTCCCAATTTATAACATATTTTGTAAATACTGTGATATGAAAACAGTAATAGCAAAGAGATAAAATTTATATTCACAGATGATGTTGAAATTAAGAAGTTATAAACATATTACTTTCTCTGAAATATTTATCAAAGAAAGGATCAGCATGCAGTAAATACCTTAAACGTGCAAAATATGTTTTGTAAATAGACATAGATTTGTAATACGCAAAAAGACTTGTAAATTAAGTAGAGGAAAATGATGCAGAGATTAGATTGTTGAAGTTGGTGATAAGTATATTTTATATACCATGGCATTTTTTATAAAGGGTTAAAAAATAAAAACATAAATTTTCACATAAAATTTTTTTTTATAAAAAATGAACAAATGTGTTATCAACAAGGATTAAAAATACCATTCAAAATCCTATTCCTGTTTCTAATTTTTCTTTAAAGAATTCAAAAAAAAAAATGTTTGTAAATTGATGCGTCATAAACTTGTGCACGCATCTGCTGATAAACAACAAAGGCAATTCTATTTTTAGTTTCACGATTTAGATATAATGCTATTGTAACTACAAAAATCCTAATTAAGTTAGGATTATTTTCCTATTTCCTTTGAGTTCCCTCCCTTTGAAAACAGCAAACGCCTGGCAAGTAATGTCTCGAATTTCCTTCTCCGCGTAATCGCTCACGAAACTGACAACGTCGCCCAGTTCATTTCGAATTAAGTAATCTTAGCGGACATTATTTTTTTTTCGTGATATTTTTACTTACGCTTCATCAATGCTTTCCTTATTTTCCATCCTGACAAAATATCAACTGAAACAAAAAAAAACAAACAAAAAAAAAAAGGAAAGTAGGACAGCATCGACCTTTGTTACAGACGGATTATTTTATAACTTTGTTTGGTCCAAATTCGATTTAATTTTCTTCCTTTCTTCTGCTCTTATTTCTATCTCTCACTCCTTATTTTCGGCCTGATTTATTATATTTCGAACGGATTTAAATTTTACTACGTGAATTTTATACGTTCTTCATCACAGAAAATGCAGTAAAGTAAGAAAATAAACGCCTCTTTAATTGCAAAGTGTAGGAGATTTGCAATTTATGAACTTTGTGGTTTGGGAAGTTCCTATTTTTTTTCGAAGTCGGTTCAACAACTTCATAAAACCTCAAATGCACACTTGTGTATAATTTTTTTTACCTTTAACATGGTTGAAGAACCGTTTTCCGAAATGAGGTCTAATTTGGTTACTCAGACTTTGATAAGTCGAAAAATAGCCATTATTTCATTTTTGTAAAAGAAAATTAACATGATTTTTACAGTTTTCCAAATTCTTAGATTTTAAATAACCATAAAAGAAAATATAGCAAATTAAAATAAGTTAGTTAATAATAATTCTAGTGCATGGTCACAATGGGATTCATTGAACCTTGAAAAATAATATTTGTGCAGATTCTTGAGTAGGTACTAGAAAATAAGAAAAGCAATTCAGAAACCGTTTCATCCTCTGTCTAAACCTATCTTAGTAGGTACATGGACTGCCATATGAAGTGGAAGTTCTGAAATATTAAGGCAACGAATTGGTAATAATAATCTAGAAAATTACTTGTCGCTTTAAGGCCGTAAGTTTTCCGTCCCTCGATCTAGAAAATATATTTGAATGTTTTTTTTTTGGCATGCTACATTTCTCCGTTTACTTATTTTAATGATTCTGTCTTAAAAATTCAATGGAAAAATTGGAAATTGTTAAGGCATAATCAGCCTTAATAGGAAAACGTACATAAGCCAACTCAAAACTTGTTTCGAGGTACTTCATGTCCATCATCCAATAGCGCACACAAAAGTTTTTCAAGGGGGAAGTCCACGGTCGAAAGTACCCCAACTCGTATCATACCTCAAGACAACACCGATTGATTCTTCTGATTTTGTCGATTTTGTTAACAACAAACAGTAAAAAATAAATTGCTGAATTAGTAACTAGCATTCATTAAGAAAATAAATTATGTGCTTAATTAAAGTTTACGTTATATATATATATATAGGATTATCATCAATCGAAAAAAACTTCAGGGCTTTGGAGGGTGCCCGGTTCCCCAGGACACCCCCCTTGTGTGCGCCACTGCCATCATCATATCCGGCAAGACAGCCCCTCGTGGGCCAATACTTTCCTTTGAAGTTTCTTTCACAATGACCTCTCATTCACCTTCGTACTCCAAGTATTCTCATTTATAATCTTCAAGTCCGATTCCATTGAATCTGTCCGTCTCAGCCTTGGTCTTCCACGCTTTCGAATACCAGTGACTTTGAACTGTAATACCTTTTTGACAACATTATCATCTGGCATTCTAATTATATGGGCCATCCAATTCATTCTATTTATTTTTATGTGTTTAATGATACCAGGATGTGTTTATTAATTCTATATACCGTAAAATCTGGCGTATAACGCGTACTTAACACAAAAATTAAGATCGAAATTTACGGGTGCACATTATACGCCGGGTATATAAAAATGACATCTATATAGATCGGAATACCGTTTATTCAAAAGAAATGACATATATCTAATGAACTTAAAGGGTTGTAGTTCTAGAAGTATAGTATTTTTTCAGAATCCTGGGATAATACCTCGAAAAAATGACTTCAAAACATAATAGAATTGCATACGCACATTTCAAGTTCCTTCGTAGAAATGTTATAAGACGCGTTATAAGACGAATATACCTAAAAATTTAAAAATGCAGCTTGAAAGTAGGGTGCGCATTATACCCTTGATTTTACGGTAATTCAAAATTGTATCTTCTTTTCCAGCTATTGTTTTCGTTTACACCTCCAAGTATACTTCGAAGTATTTTTCTCTCAAGGAATGTAATTGGACTTCCTTCCAGTTTTGTTATTGTCTTACAAGACAAATTACTTACTATGAATAATAAGAACATAAAAATCTTATTAAAGAGATCGATTTCTTTCATTGTTTTCGAGTTAACACATTCAGATTTCAGTATGATTAGATTGTAATGAATTTAGGAACATAGGAATAATATAGTCGGTTAAATCATATAAAAAATAATTGTCATAATTACTTTCGAACTGGAAGCCTTCTTCAGTCTGATATTTTTTAAGCGTCTTGGGTCGATTAAGAGAAATATACAAATAAAAATAATCAATCTAATTACTTTAATTTCTGTCACACAAGTGCTTTCATTGTTTCTAATTTAGCTATTTTTACAACATAAAATATAATAGTGTTGTGAAAAGTAATAAAATAAATTTATTAGGTCAACTATTTGTATTAAATATAAACTGCTAATTTGATTAAAAAAATACTTTATAAGAAGAATAACATAAAAGTCTTATTGAAAAAGGAAATGTTTTTGCTCATTTTCGAATTGCATAATCTAAATTTAAAGATATATGCTTAAAGTTTTTAAGGTATATAAATCATGAAAAGAGTCACGAAAATTAAATGAAAAATGTTCCTCCTACTACAATTGCTTAAAAAAGGAAATGAGGAAGCTTTTTTAAAATTTATTTATTTATTGTTCATTACGTCTTTAGTCAGTTCAGAATAAACCTGAAAAAACCAAAATAACCTGAATAAACATTCGATACTTTATTTACTCTTTTGGGGTTTTTTAGCTGTAAACAATTTAAATTACCGTTACCTTTATTACATAAATTATCTTAGTAATAAGTCAATATTGTTTTAATATTATTTCTAGCTTCCAAACTATTAGTAAATACTTATTAATACACGAATAAATATCCTAAACAATAACATAGCATAAAATGTAAAGCAAATTATTATTAAAATATTTATACTAAAAATGATATTGTTTCTCTATTTATATAGAATGGGACAATTAAGAGTTCATTCAACTTTAACCAGCAGAAATAAAATTTGTATCTTCTCACAGATAAGTTTAGAATTATTTTTTAGAATAGCTTCAGATAACAATCTGAGATTTTTTCAGAAGAGCTGTTACACAAATAAGGTGATGTTTAAACAAAATATGATACTAATTGTTCTACTTTAAATTAATAAAAACAGTGAATCATAGTTCTTTATTTTATTTTATTATTCTTTCAGAAATTATTCCCTTTTTCGTATCATCCTCAAACGCTTTGTCAATAGAAACGTGAAATTGTATTACGGCAATTTCTATTTTAATTAAGAGTTATTGCATTTAATTTATGAAAAAAATTGCAAATTAAGAATAACAATATTATCTTGAATTGCCAATGACACACTTACAAAATTTAAATGCTACGGATTTGCTTAGTTCAATTCTTTTTTTCAAAAAAATTAATTTAATAGTTAAGATTAATGTTGTATAAGAGTGGGATAATTTCTCCTACATAGGCACCTACGATGTAGTCTAATAGAGGTGAACAATAATTAACTCGATATCATTTACATTAGCAGCATAATTCTTGAGAAACCAGTCTTATAACTTGCAGTCAAACTCGTTTTGGTTTTTTTAACCCCATAAATTTCATAGTTTTTTTAACAATTCCAAACAGCTATGTGGACTACATATTTTGTTGTCAATGAATTTTGAACTTTATTATTAAATGGTCTTTAAATATTATCCTTTGATGCTGAAGAGAAAATAAAAGAAAAGCATATAAATAAATAATAATAATGAACAATATATTTGGAAATAATATTAATTATAATAAGAAGAACATTAGTAAATAATATTAAGCATTGATAGTTTTGAAACAAAATTACTCTAGATCAGGGATGGCCAACCCGCGGCACGCGAGTGTGGCACGGCAGACTTGTAACAGTGACAAGTGAAGACTTGCTGAAAATTCAAACATTTGAAAATAATAGTTTGTAAATAAATAATATTTAATAATTGTAAATAAATAATATTCAATAATTGTAAATAAATAATATTCAATAATTGTAAATAAATAATATTCAATAATTGTAAATAAATAATATTCAATAATTGTAAATAAATAATATTCAATAATTGTAAATAAATAATATTCAATAATTGTAAATAAATAATATTCAATAATTGTAAATAAATAATATTCAATAATTGTAAATAAATAATATTCAATAATTGTAAATAAATAATATTTAATAATTGTAAATAAATAATATTTAATAATTGTAAATAAATAATATTTAATAATTGTAAATAAATAATATTCAATAATTGTAAATAAAAAAAAAAAAATAATAATATTCAATAATTGTAAAATAATAAAAAAAAAAAAAAAAAAAAAAAAAATAATATTAATAATGTAAATAAATAATATTAATAATTGTAAATAAATAATATTTAATTGTAAATAAATAATATTTAATATTGTAAATAAAAATATAATAATTGAAAAAAAATAAATAAAAAAATAAAAAAAAAAATAATGTAAATAAATAATATTTTGTTTTTTTAATAATATATTATCAATTGTAAATAAATATCATTTTCTTTTAGAATTTAATGAAATGCGTTTGTTTCAGACAAAACAAAAAACCTCAGAATTTGTTTTAAATACCCTTAATTAATTTAACTAAGCTAAGTGGCTGAGTGGTAGTGTATCACGTTTCCACGCCATAGGTCCGGTGTTTAAATCCCGGGGTGGGCAAGGTCAAATCAGTCTTTCATTCCTTCAGTGGGTCGATTAATGAGTATCAATCTTGCTTGGGAACTGAACACTGGGGGGTTTTCGCGTCAGACTGCCCACTTAACCGAAACATTTGCACATGTACCCTAGCGCCTAAGGTCAAGTAAACTGAGATAGGTGCAGTAGAGGCCTTGGGCTCATGGGCTGTTGTGCCACTGAGTTCAGTAATTAATTGAACTCTACTGCTGAAAATCATCTTGTAGAGAATGCTCTTCATTGTTGTGTGCGCTGACTTTCCGAAAGAAGTGCAATCGCGAGGTTTTGGAATTTGAGAGAGCGTGTTTTAAAATAGCTGGAAAAAAACAAGGATCTGCCCCCCCCCCCCCCCAGTGAGTGCTTCCTAATCAAGAATAAAGATTGGCTATGGGATTCCTTACCGACAGTATGGGACATTTTTAAATAATTTCAGGTTAAGGAAAAGATTATATTTTTCCTAACCTAGTTGGTCATATATATCTTCTTTTGTGAACAAACTTTTGTTCGCTTTTTTGGTCTCGATTTTGGAGGGGAAAAAAGATTAACACATTTCACATTATTGCAAGGACTATTTATGAAAAATACGAGGGTAACTCTGAAATTTTTAAGATACGCACAGACAAGAATTTGTAAAAAAAATTAATCGTTTAATTTGAAAATACAAAGTATTTTAACACAGCTTACTGACTTACTTCAAGTTGTTTTTCGTAGAGTAAATTTTGACAGAAGAGAAAATGAAGTTGACATGAGAGCATTATCACACATGCTATGATTTTCTATGATTTTAAAGTGGAATTAAATCAAGATGAATGCGTCAACGGCTACAATTAGCATTTAGTGTTGAATCTCCATGTCGTGCTACTGTATTCAGCTGGTTTAAAGAATTTTACAGTGGTCGCAACTCTCTTCAGGATGAAAACACACACGGGGGCCTCAGTCGGCAGTAATCTTGGATAATGTGTCTGCCATACGAAAAATGTTTATGGATGATAATCACTGTACCTACCAAATGATCCAGAAAGAACTTAACATTGGATTCGCAGCCATACACAAAATTATTCATAAAGAATTATATATGAAAAAAGTAGTTGCCGTTGGGTTCCCCATATTCTAACTGAGCAACAAAAAGGGGAGCGTGTGAGAATCAGTAACGAAACCCTTGTATTGCTAAATGAGGGTGGCCACCGTATCATTTCTAAAATTGTAATGGTGGGTAAAACTTGTATACCGTTTTTTGATGTTCCATCACGTCAAGAATAAGGATGACGATGGTGAATGGTGAAAAGATGACGAGCAATAAAAAAAAGTAATGTGTGCCGTTTTCTTCAGAAGTACGGGATTGGTCAAAGCCATCCATGTTGGAAGGACAGAAGACAGTAACAGCAAACTGGTATACCACTAAATACCTTCCAGAAATTCTACAAGAAACGAATGTTGGGGGACTAAAATGTTTCATCATGACAATGCATCTTCCCATACAGCCGGATCAACAGTTGAGTTTTTTAAAAACAAAAACAAATTAAAGTGATGGAACATCCACCTTATTCTCCGGATCTAGCGATGTGTGTGACTTTTAGTTATTTTTAATTTAAAAAAGAACTTAAGTAGACGCGTTGTTTTCATTTAGAAGAAGAGATTGATGTGGCTATATATACATTGTATTCATCAATTCCAAGAGATGGATGGTTTGAGGCATTTAATCTGTGGAAAATTCGTCTACAAAAGTGAATTGATGTTGGAGGAGACTATTTTGAATACTTCTAAAATTTTGTAAGTAACACTTTAAAAACCTAGTTGTGTATCTCAAAAATTTCAGAATGATCCTCGTATTATTGCTCCGAGACGTGATAAATTAAAAATTTAATATACTTTTTGCAGGATTTATTCAGTGCTAAGTTTGACGATTTTTTCAAGTTGATAAAAAATGATTTTTTCATAAATCTTTTTCAATTTCTCTGCAAAACGTTAATTGTTATCCACCTGAAATCTAAATAGGAAATATTGACCTACAGCACTAGACTACACTGAAATGAAAATATAAGAAACTTAATTCACACACACACACACACACGCACAACTGCTAGTGAACCGAATGATATTGAATATTTGAAATTCAAACCAACAAGCTATTTTCCAAATTTGCACGATTTGGTTGCCAAATATTGTTGTAAGTTTGGATCAGTACGTTAGTGAACAAATGTTTTCTATGATGAACATAATAAAAAATCAAAATATCTCTCAAAATTAATTTATATGAACCTAAAGCAACCTTTGTTAGCATCTTCAAGAACTAATCCTAATAGGTAACTTAGCAAAAAAAAACTACCAATTCGAAAGCCCCTGTAAGCTAGTACTTCTTTCCTCAGTGGCTCAACAGCCCAGGGTGGGCCCTGGTCTTCTCAAGAAACCTTTTCCAGGCCAGCCTTCTTCCCGCTAGTGTTCTCCAATTCTTAGTTCTCAAAACTAGGAGATCTTTTTTTAGGCCATCCATCCATCTAAGATTTGGCCTGCCCTTTCTTCGTGTGCTAATTGGTTTGGCATTGAAGACTTTTTAGTGGTGGGGTGTACATCTATTCTGACAACGTGACCTGCCCATTTAATTCATTGTATTTTGATGAAGTTAACAACGTCAGATTCTTTATATGATTGATAGAGCTCGAAATTTGATCTTCTTCGCCACGTTCCATTTTCCTGAGTTTCTTCAAAAATAAATCTTAAAATCTTCCTTTCGTAAATACCTATCATGTTCTCATCTGTTCGAGACATGGACCAAGTTCCACATGCATAAGTTAATACTGATCTCAAAAGACTTTCATACAGTAGAACCTTTGTTTTCTTTTGATTACATCCGATTTCATATATTTTCGATTCCATTAAACATCTATTAGCCTTATAATTTCTTTTGGATTTTAGTAGTACAATCATTAAGCTAGTATTGACTGTGTTAAATAATTATTTAGAATGAAGTGTTTCAAATTACTCTTTATTCTTTTATACCTTATCTAACTGATTGTTGAATTTGTAAAATTGATTGATTTTATGACCTGTTAAAAAGTTAATTAATAATAAAACCCAAGTGTTTGCATTTTTGTTTTATAGATTAAATTATTTTAAATTTCAGTATTTAGCTTGCATAAAAAAATGTGCTGTTTGCATAAATATCCCATAAGTTTTTAGTAACATTTTTCAACATTTCATATTTTCTTGTTTGTTGGAAGAGGCACGTATAATTTTTTTTAAAAAATCAAATAGTGGCACTTTTTCCAAATAGGTTGGCTAACCCCTGCTGTAGGTCAAAGGTACTTAAACTGTGATCCGTGGAGCCCCGGGAGTCCCCATGGTCTTTCTAGGAGGTCCGCTTTTACAGACTATGAAAAGCCTCGTGTGTCGAAAAATTGACAGATGTACAAGGGGTGATCAAATGAAAAGGTACGAAACGACATAAAAATGAAACAGTTAAATATTTGCAGTATCGCCAAGGGAGAATGTAGCGAGACATCTCGGATGCCATTGGAGACTCTGACTGGGATCGGATCATGCGCGGGTGCCCCGCATGCGCAGGAGAGAGCAAAGGCTCTTATAAAAAGCGGCGTCCAAATGAGGCGGAGCACGAATGACTCGAGCACAGAAAAAGCATTAACTCCGATGTGTACTGTGAGACACTCCGACGCCTACGCAGTCCATCAGAACAAAAGACCGGGCTGCTCACGGAGGGTGTAGTTCTGCTCCATGATAACGCGCGTCCACACGTCTCCAGAGTCACAAATGGAACTGGACAAGGTTCCAATGGGAGACGGTGGACCATCCGTCCTACAGTCCGGACATGTCACCCTGCGATTTCCAATGTGTTGGTCCACTGAAGAAACACCTTGAAAGGAAAGCGCTTCAACTCGGACGACGTACTCAAGGACACTGTGAAGGACTGGGTCTCGTCACAGCCACAGGAATT
>BMAO01015941.1:0-22023 GCA_019973975.1 Trichonephila clavata
CGAAATAAAAAAAAATTAATATAACACTTAATATACATTTACAGATATTTTGTAAATTATTGAATACCACTGCTTGAGAGATTTAATTGTTTGAAGAGAGAAAATTGCATATACTCTGCTTTCCACTTCTGGTTCTACATATCTAAGTAAAAGATCTTTGCTTGTATGAAAAAATATTTCGTGTCCACAAAGAAATTGTTTAAGAGATATGCAAATTGAAAGTCAAAAATAATACCCCTGGTTTTGTGATATGAAAGTAGAGCGGTGCAAACACTGGGTTCGCATTAAAATTCTTATTTATATTTTTATTTTATAATGAAGAGAAATACTTATATTTTATGTGTTGTATATTTTTTTTGTTTTAATAAATATGTTTACAACATATAATAGATGTACAACTTTATTTTTTTAAAAAAATAGTAAAATTTTGTGCTGTTTATTTTTATGTTAATAAATATCTTTAAATGAGACATAAAATTAACACATATTAAAACTGTAAACCTTTAATAATGTGTGTGTGATCCTTATCTCTAACTTTGTATGCATTATCGCGAGAATCGGATGGTTCCAAAAATGTTCTACTGTGTGTTACCCTGGACTAAATTGGTAGATTGGTTTTGCACGCCACAGCTAAAAGGTTGCCGACCTCTGGTCTATAGAGAATCTTGTTAAACTTCAACATTATTTAACCAAACGTACTTTTCTGCATCGAAATATAATATTTAAGTGAATTTTAATATAAGAAACTATAAAGATCAGAGTAATTTGCTTCTCGTTAAATATTAAATTAATCTCGTTAAATATTAAATTATTATTAATTAATGTGTTTAATATTATCAAATCAATTTTTTTTAACATAGAAAGTAATGAAAGCTATATTTTTGAATTTGCCCTAAGAAGCACATTTAAACTATTTTTTAATAACATTTGTGCCCGAAGCTCAAATGTAAAGATATAGCTTGTCTACAATTTATCAAAAAGTATTAAGGGATCTTTTTCTTTTTTTAACTTTATTCGAAATGCTTTCAGTTTCATTCTACTTTAGATAATATTAATGTTAAATTACTATAGTTTCCTAAAGATTTCAAATCAGTTGCAGAATTAATAATTTCTAAGAAATTGTAACATTGTTTAAAAGCTGCTGATAACCCTTGTAGTTATAAAAAATGTATTGATAATATTTATGATAAAATAGATGATATACAATTATGAAATTCAATTAGCAGGAAATGGATGTACAGACCATTAAATAATAATAATAATAAAGCTGGTGGTTTAGTATTTTGTTTGTTAACTTCATTGACAAGCTTAGGTGTCTGAATTAACTAAATGGCACCACAGAGCAATTATAAATTAAAATTAATGCATTTTTGGGCTCTTATTTTCAAAATACTCCGGGAGCTATCCTGCACATTAAAATATAAAAGGAAAATTCAAAATATATTCTATGGTAAATGAATCGAATTTTAAAAAAAAAGAGTACAATAAGAAAAAATTTCAAAACAAATAAGTAGGAAGTTAACCAATTGAAAATTTAAAAATACGAGTATAAAATATTATGAAACCTCTTCAAAAACTGTACACATCAGAAATCAATGAAATAAAAATTTTAAAATACGAACTTTCAAAGCCTCAATTGATTAAGAATATATTTTGAACTCATGGAAAGTAACACCTCATCATCATGCAAACAAGTTTGTGTGTGTACAATTAGTATTTTGTTACTAGTTTTGTAATATTCAAATAGAATTCAACTCTAAATTAAATAAATATTAAACTTATAATATAACACTGACAGAGGCAGGCTCTAGCGCTCAACAGTTTAAGTAAAATGTTTGTTATTAATTATTATATATTGCATTTCAGAATGATTTGCTAAGAAGAGTATGTAAGCAAAACGAAAACATTCTTAACCAAGCTTAGAGTTTTGCCATTCTAGGGTATAATTTATCAATCATTATTTATCTATTTTATAGTATCAGCGCTTTTTTTAAACATTAAAATTTTCAGAGACTTCATGAATCCTGATTTCTAAGACTTTCTGTTTTACTTTCAAAAGAGGTCGTTGTGCACAGGAATAATCGTTTAACAGGATGTCCATTTCTGGCAAATATCCAATCGCTCGAGTCTCTATAGAACAATTCTTGCCGTGTAATGTATTAGCTTCGTTTATTTTGGATAAAGGAAAGACGCAAATTAAATGTTCTAATTCGCACAGAGGTCTTTTATGCTATAGAAATCACTCATATAATTTCTCTGCGTGTTTGGTAATCCAAATAACATGAAATGGTGAGAACTTATTACAGAATTAAGTTATCGAAATATTTTGTATAGGTGAATTTAATAACTTCATTAAAACAAAATAAATAATCATTGAAATGTATGCTTATGAATACCATAATGCATTTATCTATACTGCCATCTTTTCACCATAGTTTTAAAAAAACGTTTTATGTTGAGGTATGATTTATAAAAACAAATCTTTTTAATTTAATGGTGTTTACAATTTTTTCGCTTGTAACCAAAATATATAGATTAAGTAAAACAGTTTTTGTGTGTGTGCTCAAAGTACTGCGAATGACTAAACATTTAATTTTTTAAGGATTTTTTTTTCATTTATGAAGGGATTTTAAAATTCTACACTTCTGCAATAAATGAAGTACTCACATGAAATCTGATTTACAAATACGTCAAGCTATGCCTAGCAAAAGTAGGTATAGGTTTTGGATAACATGATTGATATTCGTAAAATACTTTTTCTTTCGGAAGGCTTATTGAAAATTCATTCAAAATATGTAAATTCTAAGTTGAAATACTTTTCTTTAAAAAAATAACTGTTGCTTTGTTTCAAAAATACCACTTATACTAATAGCAAGATGTTAAAAAAGTCCAAAAAATTTGGTACAATAGAAAAATAAATCTTAGCATTTTAAATGGCGAAAAATTAAGTTTCTTTTCTGAGATAAATCAATTTGAATTTTTATTTTCCATTGGAATGGGAATAAAAACAGATATAAAATCTATCATAACAGATTTTTTTAATAGAACTTTAAAATTTTGTGAAATTTTAGAAAATTATACAAAGAATATTTTAGGCTAACAAATCTTTTTTGAATTTTTTACAGACTTTTGTCAATTGAATCGTATTGTGTCCATTTTTAATTCTAAAAAATAAATTCAAATGCACACCCGGTTTGGCTAGTTTGGCTGAAAAACTGGTTTTCGATGCCGACTTTTGTCAGTGTTTTGACAGTTATATTGTTACAAAAATGAAGTAGAATTTAATTTTTCGTCGAAAATCGGTAATCAATGAATAAATATTTAAAAAGACTGTATTAACCTCAAGTGTCATCCACTACAAGCTTTAAGAAATGTATTCGAACTTGAATGGATGAATATAAAGTATTTTATTAACAATTGAAAACTTGTGAACAAGATACATACATATATATCGAAAGAGTAAGCTAATATAGGATTTAAAAAAAAACCCTGTTTAACAAATGCACATTTACTAAGATTTTAAAATTATTTTTATCTGCTCAAATGTAAAAATTAGAATTTTCTGATAAAAAAAATTATCATTCTTAATATTTTTTAATGAATACCATACGGCACTTCATTTAAACACACAGCTAATTTTCTGAATATTTTTCAAAAAGAAAATTAATTTATTTTTGAAGTAAGTCTGAATAAACTGAAATCTTTTATACAGAATTGGTCATTAATTCACTCATTGTGTATTTTCAAAATAAACCATATAGTGGGTTTCTATTTATCTTTCCGATGGGAATATTATTAAGCTAGAAGGAATTGTTATATTCAAAAAGGCTTAGATATATAGTATTTTTATTTCAGAGTTATTAGAAAGCGTTGAAATTCCTCAATTTCATTAAACAATTATGTGACCTGAAAAAAACATGTTGTTGTTAATGCTATTTAAAAGAAGGTATTCGATCTATGCCCAAGAAATTCATCGTGACAAAGGGCTAGATGTAGGCCGGTCTTTAGCAGTAGCACCTTAAAGGTGACATGATTTCGCTAGGTTCCACCGTACTTCATCTTAAACTAACCTTTACATAAGGACTTGAGGCTAAAATAATACTTTGAAAGCCCCATGCCATTATACATTTATAAACATCGGTGCTTTCTCCGGGATTCGAACCCAGGCCTTACAGCACAGCAGTCAGCGTAACTAACAACTATACCAAATGGGAACTTCAAAACTCTTCTTCAAAGAATTATGAGTTTATAAGAATAATAAGTATTAATTTGTCCATAATGAGAATTCGCAAAGATTTCGGTATAGTTGTATAGGTTTTTAGCTGAATAGAGCGTGCTCATTTTGTGTGTATTTTAAAATTTCGAAAAAGCCACTTACGATTTTTTTGTAACTAAAATATAGTTCATAGACACTAAGTAAGCGTGATTTATGAAAATATCAGAATTTTTTTTTTCAGATAATTAAAATATATTGAAATTTTGTTGGATATATTACCGGCAAAGTATGAAATCCGGCATTCTATAGAATGTCTAGGCATTGTAAAGAATGCCTAAATCTACCCGGCAATGTATGAAATGATTCCTATTTCGCACATTGCTTAGGCTTTCTATAGAATTCCTAATGATAAACCGGCAAAGTATGAAATACATCTCAGATTCGTTTCGAATATTGTCATTTGGCAAGACATAAATCTTTTAACGCGTGTCTCAGGCTCAGAATCTGTAAGTTGTACATTGCTGTTTGTTCGGAAATGTCAAAATACTCAATTTTACTTAAACTTGTTCAACAAAAAATTAGTTTTTCCTGAGCTGCCTGAAAATGGAGGAGCAAGCTATAGTGTTGGAGAAGATGTCATGGTCTATAGCAGGGGTTGGCAACCTATGTCACACGTGCCACATGTGGCACGCGGTACAACTCTCAAAGGCACTTTGCACTACTCAACAAATTTGTAAATTTTTCCATTGTTTGCTTTTCAATATTCGTATAGTGTCCGGTTCCATATACTGCATGGATCGCTTTCGGTTATCCGAACAAACCCGATTAAGAATGGTGTCCGGTCCCAATTGATTCGAAAAGACGACGTTCTACTGCAAATTATAAAATCAAGACAATTTAAAATATAAACAATCAACATCCCACCCTCCGCGGGCCACCGTAAAATTAACAAACGTTGACCGGTCCGTGAGATAAAAATGTTGGGGAGAACTGCTTTACAGTATTTCGTCACGGATTCTTTTTTGTCCCCAATGGGGCTACGGATTGGAACTTTTACCATTTTCAGACCTAGTACATTCCCGAGGGGCTGCTATCCCTTTTTAGTATGGCACCATATAGGTGATACCAATTGTCGCCGGAAATTTTGACACCCAGTTTCCTCCCTAGAGGGAGGTACCTGAGCTCTGACGATGTGAACTTGTTCTAGGAATTTGATTTGCCAAGAGCAAAATTAAATTCCGAATTCTGGGGATGTGATAGAATTCTGAAAGAACTTTCAACCAAATACAAAAATGTTACACGTTACGATATTGAACGTGTACATCCACCTTTGTGAACCTTGCCAGAAGAAACAGAAAATTAATTAAAAAAAGGTATCGTAGTAAAAACTTTAACTTTTTTCTGAATGCCAATATATTGGCACTTGTAGTGAGTGGGAAATAGGATGGTTTCTATGGACTAGGAACTTCTGAAGGAATTTGAATACAAGTATATGGGAAATCCTAATTTAGCAATATTTTTTTTTATTGGTAGTCTCATTATTTTGTGAGAATAACATTTGCACTTCTAGGAATGTAAGTCATTAATATAATATCCTAATCATGACCTTTTTCATACTTTGCCTAAATAGATTTAGGCATTCTATAGAATGCCTAGGTAAAGTATATAATAAATCTCTTATTTCAAACTTTACCTAAAAACGTCCGGCATTGTATAGAATGCCTAGGTATTCATACTTTGTCGGTAGCAGATATATTTGCACAGTACAACCATAATAATTTGACTAATTGCTGATCCGGATAAAGCAAAACTACCTATACAATGATAGAAAACTGACAGATAAATAAATTGTGCAGTAAAAAGAACGAGCTTTGAAATAAGACAAAGAAAACTGGTAAATCATTTATCAAATTAAAGATTAACCGGCACTACTCGTGCTGGGTGTGTCATACATATCGTCTAATTTTTTTCAACGCTCCTTCTAAACCGCTTTTGGAAAATGGATAGTTTCTCGTGTAGCTGACTTTATGGTCATATCCTTTGAGGGCCCTTAGCTTGTAGGCGAATTCTAAATATATTTTTGGGTATCGCTAATTCGGGTATGTTATATCCTGCGCGTGAACCACCATTATGAATGCATGAGCATGTTTTAAATCTTCCTTATGCTATGACGTATCATTGTAGTTATAATGAAGAAATTTAAGTAATTTAATAGATACAGTATTTGATAGATATAGTACAAGAGTTTTTTCAGATGAAGATTTTCGCGGTTATGATGAGGAAATATCATATGATGAAGAGTATAACAGCAGGTATGAATCCTCCACTGAAATCGATTCAGATTCAGAAATGGGAGACACTGTTGAAAATAAATGTTTTATATGTAGAGACTCAAAAACATTTGAGAAGAACGTAATTTTATAGGAGATATCTGGTACACATATTATCCACTTTCAGATGAACTTTTGGAAAAAAAAAACTATTGCTGGAACAAAATAAGAGAAAATAAAAAATAAATTAGTAAATTTTTAAATTTAAAGATTAGAGAAGTTTACTCCTACATATTTAGTTTGAAAAAGATACAAACTAAAAAAAAAATAAATAAATAAGGTCCAGTGAAAACATCGCACTCACTCACGACGCACTTAAAGGATTTTATAAACAATGCACTGAATGCCCTTATAAAAAGAACACCAGAACTATATAAATTTACGTGTGAAAAATGTAATAACATATTGTCTTTACTTGTCTTCCTTTTTAACCTTCGTATACAATTTTTACAGTAAAAACAAAATGTAAGCATCCTTGGGTATGACACACCCTGCGCGAGAACTTTAGGTCTTTTTTTCACGCAAGTGATGCCGGTTTAAATCAAAGCACTTAGATGATGTACTGGGTGCATGGCCTAAAAGTATCAAAAAGTAATGGCTTATTATCCCGGAACCAGCCATCAGAATGTTAGAAACTGTAAATCCGTGGTTTGGAAAACTCTCCGAGATATATACCATATGCTGTTTACTGATCAGACCATTTACTTTTTTACACGACTTTTAATGCGGACGACACAGTAAAAGATGCAGGGCGTACTTTGTTTATCGAATTTAAATCAGTTACGCGTGTACCGCAACGTGTTCGAACAGAATGGAATGTCGACCCCCGACATATACTCTCTCCGACTTATATTCTGAAGGTTAGTAATTATTATTTATTTAAAAATAACTTTCAGAAAGAAACTGACATAAGATTATCCGGTTTGCTAATAAAATATGGAAAAATGCTTTTAACCATCTTTGAATCGACAAAATAACTATAAACACAAAAATTCTATAAGTTAAAAGTAACTTAAAGAAGCATTGATTGCATTTTGCATATTTTTCTTGCTGAATTTTTTTTAAGAAATGTAAATTATTTGACTTCAAGAAGTAATATAAAAAGCTGATATCTAATGTAAAAGTTTTTTTTTTTTTTTATGAAACAATGAATTAAAACACTGCCAATTAAATCTTTAAGGTAGTAATTCCCAAACAATGGGGCACGCTACTTAGTAAGCATATCAAAAAGTTTAAAATAAAGAATATGTTTTTTTAAGTTATTATTTAAAATATATATCACTTATACGTAATATAAACAAAATTTAATACTTATCTCAATAATTTGCATGGTGCATAATTAATGTAGTAATGTGGAGTTGGCATGAAAATACATTATTATCACATTCAATACATTATAATTATATGGAGAAAGGGCGAGAAGAAATTATGATTGAAAATTGGGTCGTAAATATTGGAAGCTAGAGAAGCACTGCTTTAAGAAATAAAATTAAATGTGCAATTATTTACTTAGAAAATTTGGTATAACTTTAGAAGTACATTTGATTTCTTCATATTATTTAATTTCTTAATGAATGTTAGTATAGAAACTTTTAATTTGGACTTGGAAATAAATTTCTTATAATTTGTCGTTGGTAATAAGTTTATAAACCCTCAAATCGGTGTTTCTCAATTTTCAATATTTGTGACCAACTTTCCAGTCGAATTTTGATCGCTCCCTCTCAATACAATAACAATGTATTAAATGAAATAAAAATGTATTTTGACGCTAAATCTGCTATAGAGATTTTAAATATAAACCATACAAACTATGAACATTAGTATTAAATTTTGTATTTGACAAATCCATAGGAGGCACTAGTAATTATTAAACTTTTTTAAAAATTTAGTATTGATAAATTAATTATGAAAGACATTGTGTAGTGTCGATATTTTTATAAGTACATTATATAAATGCACATGTGTATTTAATTTTTATGATGTTAGAATGTATTTTGTTTTGCTTCATTTTAATAAACTAAAACTTATTTTAAACCTTGTATTTTCAACTTTTCGATGTACTCGCGCCCCCCACCTAGGAGTATCACGCCTTTCTTGGGGCCGCGCCCCACAGTTTGAGAGACGCTGCCTCAAATGGTTGTCCGTACAGCGTAGGGGCTACTGAAGTTTGGTTGGAACCGGTTTACTCGTGCCCAGTACTGGTGCTGACATTTTCTTTCTTTCTTTGATTTGAGCTTGTTTTGAATAATATGGAGAAATCATTTCGTGCTAGTGTTTTGAAATGGTGATAGAGTTTGACTATAGTACTGAAACACTTTTCATCCTGCATTTTCTGTCTGGTTAATTCAGGAATTCTGCTTTGATAAAGGTAGGAATTTAGATCCTTAAAACTTGTGTCTACTCCCTGGAATGATTCTGAATTCAGACCATCGACTTTTGAAATTACGAATAACACAAACAACAAAAACACATTTTTTGTGAAAGGTTGAATTAAATTCGGATACAGTTCCAGAACTATTTGCTGATTATTCGGATTAATCTTCAGACACAAAGCCTTCAGTCGCTTAAAGTATCCGACTACCTTTGAATCGGGATTATACTCAAGTGTACAAACGAATTTTTTTTTAAATATTTAGAGTCACTTTGATTAGAATGCACGCATAAAAATGCTTTAAGGTTCTTTTTTGATAAAAAATGTTTAAATGCAACATTTTGGCAAAAAAAATAATTAAAGGCCTAATCACACATATACGTATTTGGAGCATATTTTCTTGAAAGCAACTAATTCCAAACAATTTCTACCTAGTTGCCATAGCAATGAATCCGAACAACTTTTCCCCGATGAGCAGAAAAAATATTCCAAATAAAAATAGCTTGAAATCCTAGCCAATGGGTTCTTTGGCCCCCTACGTCATGAAAAATATGACGGTAAAGAAGGCAGCCACGGTTTCATCAAACGCATCAGATATGGTGTATAATAGCTTATTAGTGCACCATATTTTAATGGCGTATAACATTTTAAACAGTATGGTCCTTCATTTATGCTTACGCCCGTCAACAAAAGCCCGAGCAAAATAAAAGAAATAATATTGGATGTTCGTTTTCCGTAGCAGAAAAATCGACGAGTAATTTTTCAATGTGGAGTGCGGCTGACGTCAGAGCATGTCGTTTTCTTTACAGCAACCCTTCAGCCTCAGCTGCTTGAAAAATTCGGCGAAACGGCTGTTCTAAATATACGTATATGTTAGGGCCTTTAGAATTACACATTTTTCAAAATATTCAGCTTTTATGAAAAATGCTTCTATAATAATAATATTTTGCTTATATATAGCTAAGACGTCTTCAGAAAACTTGAACTAAGATTTTTGAAAAATTCACATTTTCAGAATAAATAGGAATTGAAATATTTATCGGTATTTTTTTTCTGTTAAAATTTCTCCACTCTTGTATCAATATATATATATATGCAAATTTCCACATAGACGGCACTCTAGAGGGCTTTGTGGACGCGAGCCATCAGCGAGCGAAGGGACTAAAGAGGGGGATTAGCGAGCGAGAGGTCTCGACGAGGAGGTCAGAGCCAACTCTGCTGAAAAGGAAAGTAACCGGGATCTAACTGGCCGTGTAGGGACCAAGTGGCCCGATGCTGGAAGGATAGTCACGTGAAGGTGACACATCCATCTACGCCATTGTGAACCGTGGTGTGATAATTGTGAAGTGAAGAAACTGAGAATTTATTGTTGAATACGAGAAACTAGTTGTCTAAACGCTGTCAATAATATATCTGTACAGTAGTGTGTAGTGCTGTAATTGTCCACATTAAACGTTAGTATTAGTTAAAAACAGTGTAGACAATGTGAATACCCCTTGAACTCCGTGTCATAACACAACATATGTATATATATATATATATATATATATATACTTCTAAGCTATGCATTTCAAAAATTCTAGTTCAGGCTGCTTAGCTATACATAGGCAAAATATTATTTTTATAGATGCATTTCTTCCAAAAAGGAGAATGTTTTGAAAATAGGACATTCCATGTTCATTTTAGGCTAAATATTACTTTAAATAATATTATTACAATACAATATTATTTAAAAGCAATATTTAATATGCGTTTAATATATATATTTAATATCCGGACACTAAATATTAAAAAAAAATATTCGTTTGCACGCTTTTGCAAAATCACGGTTCCGAACTTATTTGGATACCTTAAAATAGTACGAACATAAAAATATTTCTGCGATACACACATGAAAAATTCCTCATAACGTGCAGAGTGTACTTACAAAAGGCAAATATTAAAATGTTTGAGTTCCTCACACAATTGGAAAATAAAATATAGAATAAAAACTTTAAAATTTAAAATTAAAATACAATTCTTCCATTTTGACGTCCTATTAAGAACGGTTTTTGATTACAAGCAATAAAAAATGGTCCTTTTTTAAAATGAATTTTGGATAAAAAAAATTTATTAAGAGGTTATGAATTTGCGACATCTTAGTACATATATATATATATCTTTGTTTTATTCCGTTCCTTATTAGAGTTTCTTTTTCGAAAATACTAAACAGCCAAATATATTACTTAATATAAATTCAATGAATCCTCACAGCATATCGTAAAATTAATGAAATACTGGATAGAACATAATTGATAGCATGGAAGGAAATTAATGATTTAGTTGCCGTTAATTTACACCTATTCGAGAGGCTTTTGACAACAATAACTCATTCATCGATATCATCAGACGAGCTTTAAATATCACCCAATTTCAATTATGAATCTCTAAATGAATTTGTCACATCATTATCTTTATAAGAGAAAGTTAATTTGTGCAGTTATTTAACAAATATTTCGGTGATTTTCTGTTTCGTGTGGCACGTAAAATGAATATTTTACATATGACAAAATAGGCATATATGCCAATCACGATAACAAAATGTGCGCATGATTTTCTGAAACTCAATTAATTTGAATTGATTCGTAATGTACTATTATCATCGTTATAAATTTGACACATGTATTGATAAATTGCTTAAATTGCGTAGGACGAAACCGTAATATTTGTGTGAGAAGAGAATATGCAATTATATATATATATATTAAAGTTTCAGATATAGCAAAATATAGTTGTCAATGACAGAAGAACAAATAGCATTTTTGAAGTTAATAACTTGAAAAATTATTTTTAACTAACAAAGTGCATTTTACTTTGGTTTTTGTCTAAATATTCTTCTTACTGAAAATAAAATTGTAGAAACTTAATACAAAACTACATATCCTGATGGAAAAAAAATCCCAAAACCAAAAAAAATTGTTGTAGTGTAAGGAAATTTGGACAATGCAATTGTCTAGTTAACATGTTTAATTGATAAAATTTTCATGATCACAGGTTAAATTAAGCTAAAATATGCATTTCAAATGTGAAATGCTTTTACAATAATAGCCAATGTAACCTACAAAATTTTGAATGCAAGCCTGTAAGCGTGTATGCATTATTTCATACAGGTGCCGAATGTCACTTTGTGGTATGGAGTTGCATGCTTGTTGTACATGTTATACCAATACTGGGATGGTTATTGCTGGTTGTAGATGATGCTGGATTCCTCGTCCAATTATATTGCATATGTGATTAATTGGATATACATCTGATAATCTCGCAGGCCATGGTAATATTTCAACACTCTGTCGAACGCGTTGCGTTCAACATTGGTACGAGAGTGAGAATTTAGCCTGATGCAAAACACTCCCCCTTGAATGCTGTTCATAAATGGCAGTACTATAGGCTGAATTACCAGATTGACATACAAATTTGCAGTCAGTGAGTTTGGAATTACTATTAGATTGTTCTTCCTGTCATAGGAAATTACTCCCCAGATTCCAGGTGTAGGTTCAATGTCTCAAGGTGCGGACAGTTTAGTTTCTGAGGTTCCCCTGGCTTCCTTCTGACCCACATATGGCCATCACTGGCACCAAGGCAGAGCCTGATTTCATCAGAATACACTACAGATCTCCACACCGTCCTCCAATTAGCTTTGGCATTACACCATTGGTGTCACCAACGTCAATGACTTGGAGTCAGTGGATTAAACACTACAGGGTGCCTGGCTTGGAGCTGTTCTTGAAGTAATCAATTTCTAACACTTTGTTGTGCACTGTGTTACCAACTGTATCTCGAAATTCAGCTGCAGAAGCAGTACAATACGCCACAGCCACACGCCGAATACGGTGGTCTTCCCTCACAATAGTTCCACGTGGCCTCCTGCAAGACGGTTTCTTGAGGCAGTACCATCCCTTGATCACTGCTCCCAACTATCATACACAGTGGATACATTCTGGCCCAGTCTTTTTGAAGTATCGCGGAAAGAAAATCCGCCTTCTCGAAGCCTTATTACACGACCATATTCAAACTCAGTGAGCTGTTGTTAGTGGCTTCTTCATATTCTTACAGGTATTTATAGCTCAATATCTCAAATTTCACAAGCAAATGACGCTCACGAGCTTGAAAGTTCTCATTTAAAGCAATCCTGATTAGCAAGTTCTGAGTGGTACTACTAGAGCCACACTTAAGCGTGAAGTTTGAATTGATTTCATTTTTGAGGTGTATAAACAAGCCTACCAAATATCGTTTATCTAACATAAATCTCTCTTGGTGTTGGGATTTTTTCCCGTCAGTGTATGTCGCAATACCTCAAAACTAATTTTTTTTTCATTCTTATCAGTTTGTTAAAACTAAAAATTAAATGTAGGAATCGAATTCTTTAAAAAACTATTTAAGAGGAATCCTTTACAAACTATAACTATTCTTAATTACAGCACACATGCGATTTTGAGAGCAATTATTTCTTCAACTGTATTTTCTCCAATAAATGTGGAAAAAAACACACGAAAATGAAACTGTTTCTGTAAATTAAAGAAGAATTAAGTATGTTAGCTATTTATTTATTACTGCAAAAACTTATTTTTTTGTTGAGAAATTAATAGGAGGAAATATTTTACCATTCCTAATAAAAATGGCTCTCAGATTTAAGACAAAGCTTATAAAAATCATTTCAATCAGTTTAAAAACTTATTACATTTTGCAATACAACCCCCTAATCGGGCCTCTTAGTTTTAAATTAATATAACGTATTGGTATCATTCTTAAAATGGAATCATATTCAATTTCTCATTATAGATTTTAAATTCTTTAAGAGTATATTTGTGTTGTTTCAATGTATTGCATTAAGCAACCTAATCATTGGGCATTTTTAATTTGTGAAATGAATTATAAACCCATAGTTTCTATGTTTCTCTACAAAACTAGACTAACCCAATGATTTGAATGCTATAAAAGTATTGGAAAGATAAAATGATAATAATAATTAAATAAAAATGTAGTAAAAATATGGTTCCCCAGAACTGAAATCTATCCCGATTTTTGAAAATATTTTATAATTAGGTCATTTTAATGATTCATTTGTAAATTTTAAGATGCTTAGATCAAATTTAAGAAATATTTTCAAATATTGAAGTAACGCGGTAATGACTAGAGGAGCTAAAATCAGAGAAACGTTATTATTATTATTGTTGTTTAGGATAAAATTTATTGGCTTTCAAATTTTTGCAAAATTTGGCATTTTGGGAGGAAATTAGAATATCATATAATTATCATTATGTTCATAAATTCAGTATGGAATGTATACGGGAGCCTATTAACGTTATTTCAAACAGAAAAATGTTTGAATTCGTAAACAGTTTTTCATAGAACGATATTATAACCCTTTTTTTGGCTGTTGTTCTTCTGTTTTTGTATGTTGCACGATTAGAATAGATGTAACATTAGTCAAAAATTGTTTTTGCAAAGTCAGGAATTTATATATGTACGGATAGGAGTTATAATAAAACGCGTGGGGGACGAACATTATATATACGCATATATAGCTTAGAACGAAATAGTAAATATTAAATATTTAATCTGAATCAATCGTTTTGTGTTTAATATAGCAGTTCTTAATTATTTCTTCGAAATGCTTGTGTGCGTGTACCATATTTAGTTTTTATTTGACACTGTTTTTCTTTTTTGAAGCTGTTACTTTTATTCAATGGGCATTTTAATAGAGCATGACCCCTTCTTCACACTCTGTATCGCCGTGGTAGCCTGGTACTCAAAGAAACGGACTAGAGACGGGCGTGTCATGAGTTCGACCCTAGTACCACTGAATACCCACTGTGCAAAGGGGACTGATGCACGATAAATATGTCTAGACACAAATGCCCTCCGGTTGGTGTGGAATTTAGGAGATGGGTGCCAGCTCAGGTGTCGTCCTTGTCACTTGGCCATGGTTCATAATTACAATGTGCGTCATTAAAAGCCCTAGTGTAGCAGAATGGTGCGACATTAATATTCACTAACTCACTCCCCGCTGTATCTGTTTTATTTAGTATATTCTTATACTCTCATTAGAATTGCTATTATTTTAAAATTGTATGGTTAAAATATTAAAAATCCTATGCATTTAATAAATATACGTTTGACATATGAATAAAATCTTGTACAGAAAAAAACATTCCTAATTAAATTAAATGTGTTAAATTCATGTTCAATTCATACAATGAAAGAATTAGTTGTTGAATAAATTAGAGTAATTTAATTTAGTAATTATAATTAATAACTGAAATTCAATTGTTTTAATTTCTTTAGTTTCAATCTAAACAATATTAATGAAATTATTCACTTCGAATAATACTTCATATCTTGATTTTAAAATGAAGGACATTTTTACTTAAAGCAGAATTTTGAACTAACTAAAGAATAGTCTCCTATCAATCGAATTAGCTTTATTCAAGGAATTAGTTCCTGCTTTATTCAAACACTCAAAGAATGTTTTAATATTGTCCCTGAAGGCTTTCTTCTGGAGCTATCCTCAGCACGAAAGCTAAACAATGTAAAAATTTAATATAATGAAAAGGTAGACGTATATTTTACTTATCGTTAATATTATTTGCCTTTCTGAAATTATAATTATGTCTCAGTTTTGCTTAGATAAAGTAACTAATGAATAAATAGTTATTTTAATTGAGATGTTCATAATTGCCGTGCTTTCGTGGATATTTCTAATATACTCTGAAAAGAGTTCCAATTATTCTTTTTTGAAATATTACTTTTGCTTACCTAGATTTAATTTAAATCGTTATACCAAAATAATTTTATCGTTATTCCACGCACTATTCTCATTTTAAAGAATTTGATTTCAAACTAGATAATGATTTTGTAGTTAAATAATATCATCCCAAAATTTCTTTTGAAATTGCATTTTTAAATATAGTAATAAATGGAAAACTCTTTCGGTAAAATATTGTAAAGAATTTTCAAAATGGGACTGGATTTGTATGTAAATGTGTTGTATAAGGTGCTATTATTTTTGAACGATTTTTTTTATTTAATTTCCAATTGTGTTTAATATTACAGACCTAGTAGACTCTCCAGGAGTTGTTATTACTATTAATTGCGGTGCCATATAGGTGGAATACCAGGTTCTTCCCCAGAGGGAGACTCTGAACTCCGTGCGAAATGGCACCAGAAATTTTATTTTTTTAGCCAGAACAAAAGCCAAACAGGCAATCGAAGGATCTTTAACATACCGTATAATCATACGACTTGGATTCAGTCGATTTTGTGCATCATGAAAATCCACCGACTTGAGCTGGATTCAAACCCGCAACTTTAAGCGTACACGACCAGAGACAAAACAACTACGCCACCCTGCTGCCAATCCTAAGTTAAGATTAAAGATTTACAATATTTACTTTTAACAAATTACTTAGTTGTTTAAAAACTACTAAGTGTAATATTAACAAATTAATATCTTGTTATTTTCCCAAGAATATTAACATTAAAATGTTGTATATTTAATCTGTGTGAAACGCTGAGAAATATTTTTATTTTAAAAATAAACCATCGAAATATGGAACTTATTGCACTCTGATTTAGAGCGGGCTCTGCATTTTTGAATGCTATTTTTAGGTATGTTACCTTTTTCTCATAATGGATTTAGATTTTCTATCCATTTTTTTCAATAGGTTTTTGCTCAGTATTATTAATAGAAAGGGACTGGTCACAAAACATGTTTAACCCCACTTTCATATAAATTACTTTATATTTAAGCTGTCCTAAGTCAGCAATGTTTATAATAAAGTAGCATGCATGCTTTTATATTTAACTATATTTCTTTAATTTTTCATATCTCCATTTACAATCTATTGTCTGGTTATCTTACAATTTCAATTCTTTTCAGTTTGATCATGTTTGTTCATCTCTCTTGTAGAGAAATTTTGATTATATATATATATATATATATATGTATATATATATATATATATATAGAGAGAGAGAGAGAGGGAGAGAAATATAGATATATAGATAGAGAGAGATATAGATATATATAGATATATAAAGATATATATAATCTCTTGCAGGTTATCAAATGAATCTAAAACAAAAGATTAAAATTCTTTCGTAAATATTAAAAAAGAAACGCATGAAATCATTTCTATTTAATATATAAAGCAGTACATTTTACATTTTTTTTGCGAAAATAAGCTTTCATTCTCATATATATAAGCATACATTTTTATTACTTAAATTGACTAATCGTCTTTTAAACTATCGTTATTAAATGCAGAATAACTACAATTTTATCGGCCCTTTTTAATTTTATTTCTTGTGTATATTCATTCAGCTCTTTTTTAAACTTAATCGTCTTTAACTTTATTCTTTACTTCGTTAGATACAGTATTATTCCTCATTCTATACATAATACATTTTACTAACGATTTATTATAATTTTATTTTATTTCATTAATTTATTGCTAGTTTACTCTTAGCCGTTTTTTGACATTGTAAAAATATCATTATAAAATTGTTCTGAGTTATCTTTATAACAGATTTTATTTCATGTTAGATTTTGTTTCCTGTTTTTAGAGTACATTTTTCTTTGAATTGCTGTCTAACAAACTCGTTTTAACTTTGTAAACATGTCTCTGTATATTATTTTGCTAAATAGTGTATTTAACTTCTAAAAATTATAACTATTGTTACGTGTATTGTAAACAAAGAAATTAAAACATGACTGCATTTTTCCATCTCTCTCTCACTTTAGTTTAATGTATTTTATGTATCTCTTAATAATTCACTTTATATTTTCTTAAAAATCGTTTGCTAGTCATGATAAAAAACCATAATGTTAAATTAGTTTCCATACATATAATTTGCCAAAATAACTGAACTAATAATAGCTATTTTTTACTGATTAAAGCAGTGCTTCTCAAATTTTCAATGTTTGCGACCCAATTTTCAATCATAACTTTCATTGCCCCTCCCCCTTTTACAATAACAATGTATTGAATGCAATAAAAATATACTTTGACGCTAAAGATACAATACGAATTTAATTATAAACCGTAAAAAATATCAAAATAAGTATTAAGTTTTGTATATGGCAAGTTCTTGGAAGGCACTACTAATAATTAAACTTATTTTTAATGTATTGATAAATTAATAATCAAAAATATTGTGCAGTCTGATACATTTATAAATATATTTAATCAATATAAATGTTCTTTAAATTTTCAATTTTTCAGAATGTATTTTAATTTGCTTTCTTTCAGTAAATTAATACTTATTTAAAATTTTTGTTATGACTTTTCAATATGCTCGCACCCCCCACATAGGGATATCATGCCTCTCTGGGGAGTGGGTATCCTACAGATTAAGAACACTAAATTAAAGTTATAATTATATGTAAGAAATATTTCTACATTTCGAATTTGGTTTTTAGTTAATAATATGAATGTATGACCCAACTAAAATACTTTATATAAAATAAATTCTGTGATGTATAAGGTTTATGTTGGGAAGTTTTTTAACGTAAAAAAATATGATAAAGTACCAATAATATCATGTGTTGCAGAATAAATGCACTCATTAACCTAAAAATCAGCGCATCAAGGAGCAAGAGTGGGACTGTTATAAAAATTGTCGTGAAGGTAAGTGTCAGACAGATACATAAATGATTAGGAATGCAACGTGATTGGGCGTATTATGTAGTGTCACCAGAAGGCGTGGAACTTCATTCTCGTTGGATTATAAAACATATCAGAAGAGCTTGTTTGCGTGCATCTGATCTGTTACAGGTGAACGCTTTTTAACTAGAGATGCCATAGTGCAGCGATTGAGGTCAATATAAGAAGCTATCATAGATTGAGAGGGGAATAATTATAAGAATGAAAAGGACACCGGGGGTCAGTTCAGCGAGTAGCGCTTTACATAGTTCTTTCCGACTTTACAGTGAAAAGGTGTTGTGATCAATAATCGAGCAGACCTCCGCATCATAAGACACGCACACATAGCGCGAATTCTCTCATTTCCTGTGTTCCTGCATAAGCAACACCTTCACTAAGGGCTTCTGTGCCAGTCCAAACCATCACAATGCGTCTGGCTAAAGTATAGTTGCTGTTGCGGTACACTTTACGTGTACTGCCACTGGCACTCACTCATCATTGCTCCGTTTGGAGTGAATTCGCGTGTTTGAAGGGATTGGACTGCAAACTAATGGAATCAGGTCGTCTCCAAAAACTAATTTAGATTCAATTTGGGCAATGATCACAATCGTGTATGTGATAGAAGGTTCGGTAGTGAGCGCCTCCCCGTCCTGCCTTCATTGTACAACAGCTCACCACTCCCACAATTTCTGAGATGATATGGATACCATCGCGCACGTCACACAGTCACCCATGATATTGCTCTATGGCACCAAGTCAGTCCAGAGCTACGTTGGGAATATTCTTCTGGCACGGGTTATCACTCATTGCTGGGCTTCCAGGAGCCATTTTTCAACAGGAAAATAATTGTATATGCACATAAAATGTTTCACGTGACTTTCTGAACCACATTTCCACCCTTACCATCTCTGCTCAGTCCCCAAATATATCAGTAAAAGAGCATACCTGGAATCGTTATCCCCTTCAGGACCGGCGAACAAAGAAAGAAACGTTTCCCCATGCCCGCACTTTCTAAGTATGCGTATGCATGGGAGCGGGCGAATTTCATTGCTAAAGCCTTTCTTCTTTAAAAATCCATGTAAAATCTTTAAAGCAATCCAATACGCTAAATTTACAATTTACTATTATTGATAATATCTGAATACACAGTACAAAAAGTTTCGCTCTATTTAAAAAAAAAGATAAATAATTACAAGTTTTAAAGGACTAAAGGATACTTCACAATAATTTTTTAAAAAAATACTTTTTAGGAAAGTATGTTGACCAATTAAGTAATAAGCTTTCCATCTTTTTAAAATTTAGTCAAAATATGAACAAAAGTCCAGAGTGCAGTAAATCTCGGACCTTTAAATGCCCGATTTTCTCGAAAGAGTTAAACTTGTGCAGTTGCTTGCATTCATAAATATCCGGAATCTAATTTTTAAAAAACCTCGAAAGAGTTAAACATGTGCAGTTGCTTACGTTCATAAATATCCGGAATCTAATTTTTAAAAAAACCTCGTAGCCGAAAGTACATATTGAAGTTCAAAGTTTTGGGAAACATTATCCGAAAAAAAAACGGACTTTAACCGCCATCGAGTGCTTTGAAAAAATTGTTTAAAAACGTTCCCAACTCAAATCACACCGGTGTGATCATGGGCCTCAGATCAGGGAAAGAGCAATCACATATATGAAACCGTGGCCACTGGAGGAATAAACGCGTGATCATATATATGTGATAATGGTCCTGAACGGGTTAAGAACCGCAAGCTGGACAGTCTACAAGTTTGGTCAATTAGAGTCGTGTGTTCACAGCAACAGTGCAGCGAGATATCTCAAAGCATTATAGGACTTTTATTCCTCAATACCTTACCGAATCATATCATTCATTCATGGCTGAATTGATCCAAACGAGTACTAAAACCTTCTTTCATTTGTAATTTTTTTCTACAATAAATGACCGTTTTACTTTGATTTTGTTATCGCTTACTTACATTAACGTTACTTACGCTTGTAAAACTTCGTTTTTCCTATTAAATCTTTATTTGTGCACAGATTTGTATATCAGTGAATGCATATACATAATGAAATAAAATTAATGCATTACAAGGAAGTAAATACATTTCTACTAATCCAATGTTGCTTCGAGACTTAAGGTTACAATATAATTGAATAAATGTCAATGTGTGTCACCGTAATATTTACGTGGTACACATCTGATGAAGTAAATTTGTTTTTGCACTGATTTCATTTGTATTTTAGGTATCCCATTACATATAATCAAAGAATATAAAATACTTAACTACTGAAATTTCTTATTCAATAATAACGCGGCGTTTTCAGTGTTAATTTCTCTAACTTACCTTTAACCGATTTTCATACACGTTTGAATAATGAAATATTTGTTTCTCATTTCATTATCATAATGTTTTAGACAATAAACAGAAAAAGAAACATATTGTTAGATTAACAAATGTTCTTCCTTCTGTATTTATGCATTCTACGATTTCTTACAGATAAATAAGGTCCAATACTGCAACTGAAAAAAAAAAGACTAAAGAAGCTTGGTAACACATTTTTATTTTAAATTATGATGCTCTTTAATTTGTTTATGATCCCACTGAAGTAATTCGCATTTGCATAATTTGACATTAGAGAGAGATAATTTAGGTTGAATGTTTTTTTTTTCGGAAAAAGCCGCAGTCAAATTTGAAAACTAGATGCCTTTGTGAACGCTTTGAGTTTTTGACTAAACTGCCATAAAAGCAGATCCTCAAACAATAATGATAAGGAGACAGTTACAAAGTAAAGTACTTAATCAGCATTGAGGCTTCCTTTGAAATTTGAAGTAGCTCTCTTTTGATGTTTAATTGCGCTTTTAATGAATAGCGTTGCATCACTTAAATAGCAAGAGTTTCATTAAGAATTTACAATTTTGTTACAGTTTTTTTTATTATGGCTATCTTTCCTAGCAGTGAACTTTGGATATCATCATTAGAAAGAGGATGTTAGAAATGATGATGTTTAGTTTTAAAGGAAAATAGGAATTTGCTAAATAGAGGAAAAACAAGTATTTCAGTAATTAGAAATGAATTGAATAAGGTTGTTACGTTTAATAATTCTTGAAAAAATATACTAAAGTAAGTCTTACAAATAGTTTTTCTGAAAAATTATGTGTGACATTTATATTGTAATTAAAGTTTTTTTTAAAAACTAAATAAGTAATTGGAAACATTTTCTAATACATTTTTTAAAACATCCCAAATCTTCACTAACAAATATTATTGCTGTATTTAGTAGAAAAAATGAATATTTGTAAAAATTTTGTTTATTTTCGGTTAACTAGTAATTCATATCATTATTTTTCAAAGACATTTTTAAGAGAACATACATTTTTAATAATCATAGCTCCTATGTCTGCTTCTTACAAAAATCTTTGACAAA
>BMAO01015942.1:0-29277 GCA_019973975.1 Trichonephila clavata
TTACCGACATTTCAACAAGCATTTACAGGATACGTGTCTTGTCCCAAATGTCGCGAGGATGACCATAGATCAATTTTATCATCACCATGCCTCGAAAACCATGGTCTGGATTTTCGCAAGCAATGCGTGTTTTGTTTTGGGCGTCGACATGGGCATATGGGCAAAAGAATCATCCCGACCACATCATCACGTCGTGTCCTGCTTGAACGTTTCGCAAAGGAAGCCAAAGATGTCTGGGTATTCTCGGACGATGAGGAGGAGACGGAAGAAGAGGAAAGGTGCCAGAAGTATGTGGGTTGTAGGCACTTTCAACGATACTCGTGAAATGTACGGTCGTCCAGATTGAGGGACAATTTTTATGATTCAATCTTTGAGAAACCCGACCTATGGGAAGAGGGAATAAATTTGACAATGGCTTGGGTAAAGATTGTGGGGGATTATTCAGCGCTACTTGAAAGGAGATTGGGTATGGTTTCATATTATGGTCAACACAACATTTTTGATACGTTTTGTAAGGAATGGAAATGATTCGGAATCAATTTGTCATTTTACCCTTTTGGTGTCTCTGCGATGGATAGAGACAGAGAGGGGAAAAATACAGCATCGACACATGATTTTGGCGTGTGAGCAAGAAAGTGCGTTTGAAGAGATTTGGAAGGGTAAAGTTCGCTATGAATTCCCTCTGCTGGTCGGGCCAAGAAATGTGTCAAGATTCAGAGTGCCTTTCATTGGTTCGGACCATTGTGTACGTGAGCCAACCCAAATCGTCGTGTGACGGGGGTAAAATTCCCGAAAAATTAATGAATCCGGAACAATGGTCCCATTTCCACATGAATCGACCCTTGCACGCGCATAGTATTGCCTTTCTCTGTACGCTTTTTCCAGGAGGAATAGAAAGATTACTGCTGGAACAGCTTGGAAATAAAAATGTGGCCAGTTGGGACAAGGTGACCAAATGTTTACCAGACGTGTGGGGTCATTTGAAATGGAATGTACCGATTCACGTGACGGGATGGAAATTTTTAAATTGCGTGTTTCCTTTCCAATACCAGGTGACAGGGGAAGAGACTCCTCTGTACGTGACGCTCTACGGTAACACAAAATTGTATTTAAAGGAGGGAAACCAGGGGGTGAATGTTTGTTTCAACGGATCCGAGACGAAATGTATGTATTGTCCCGCAAACAACAAAACATGATGAATGAAATTAAAAAGATAAAGCAAGAGTGGGCCATGGACCAAAAAGTCTTGTTAAGGTCCAAACTCAGCGAGATGAATGTGAAATGCGACCTCATTCAAAGGAAAAGAGACATATTTAAAGAGGAAAGAGACATATTGAAAGAGGAAAGAGACTTGTTGAAAGAGGAAAAGGACGTGTTGAAAACAAAAGAAAATGAGTTGAACGCTGAAATAATGATATTAAAATTTAAATTGGAAAATACATTTGTTGAAAATAAAATATGGGAAACCAAAGAAAACGAGTGGAAAGCCAAAGAACACGAGTTAAACACAGAAATAAATACATTGAAAAATAAATTGCAAAGTACATTGGTCGTAGATAAAATATTGAAAAGAATGATTCAGAGCCAACGAAAGCTCAGAATGATTAACCCATGGCGATGGAAAAGAGTACCAAGGTTACCACGACCTGCCAACGTTCTCTCGTAATCATTCTACTTTAGATCATGTTTGGAGAACCCTTGTTCAAAAGGTTTTCCAACCTTATTCGAAAACTTGCGAACGTTAAAAAAAAAAATATATATATATATTTTTTTTTTAAGCTTTCAATATTTTTTGAGAGACGAGTACAAATACTGCACGCGTCTCATCCTACTTAATCGTTCACAATGGATTCTTCTCCAGAGTATGATGATTTGATTGACATGTTCAATTTACCAGCACCTGTTTCACCTTTACCACCCACTCCAGTGGCTTCTCCATCCCATGAGCCATCTCAAGAGGATTCCATGATTTATGTATCTTTACCTGAACCACCTATGGTACCTGAACAATTCATTGAGTCTCGACAACGAATGGAATTTCAAGAATCCTCTGATTCCGTGGAATCACCTGTTGCACCTGAACCAATTGTTTCCTCTCCTATTCGGAAGGTAGCTTCACCTGTGCATAAGATGGATTCACCAAGGCAAAGGTCAAATTCACCTGTAAAAAAGATGGATTCCTCAAAGCGAAAGATGGATTCCCCAAGGCAAAGGTCAAATTCACCAAAGCGACGGGCAGATTCACCTGTGAGAAAGGTAGCTGCCATCATTCAACGAGATTTTCGACGAAACGAGAATGGGCCCCGAGATCCTAGGTTGTACCGCAGACCCGATTTCAGACCACCCTTTCGTAGACCTGATTTTAGACCCAGGCGACCCCCGTATGCCCATCGATTGATTCCCACGTCTCATGTGTCGGCTCAAGTGTTTTTCCACAGCCAAGGTTTGGCCGTGTTGTGTCTCCGAAATGAGGGATTCACGCTCACCAACGGTGTCGTCTCGTATGCCTTGGATCGGCAATGTCCCAACGAACTATTTAAATATTTACATTACCTCAATGTCGGTACCATTTGTGTGACGGATCATCAATCCAAGCTCAAATTTAAAGAATTTCAAGCGAGTTGGAGCTCAGCCAGTCCGTTCAAAAGGATCCCTGTGATGCTGTTAAATGCCAACGAACGAAACAGGGGGAATGTCCCTTTTGTAACGAAATACATTGTCATCGTTGGGTAGCCGTGCAAGGCATGTGCGCCATCTTGCATCAACCCTACAATCTCATTTTTCATTCGTGAGCAAGATTGGTGACTGCAAGCTCCGCCCACATCCTGTCTGAAATGTATAAAAGGAGAGCTCGTTGGGACGCTTCAAATCAGTCGTCTCTCGACTCGCCAGCAGCATGGACGCAATCGATGCCTTCCCAGAGCACCTATCCACCACCGTGGTGCCAGTGACCTTACCTGAGAAAACCGAGACGTTGGAATATGCAGCTCGACAGGGCCTCGTCAAAGCATTCATCCTGTATCAGGAGATGGCCACGAAACGTGTGTTTGTCATGTTTTGTAACGATAGTTGGCATTGCAGACGATCGTATATGGACAATTTCAAGCGGGCCGTGTTGGCGGCGAGGATCCAAAATCCCTTTGAACCCGATGAGATGACGTGGGATAAGGTGTCGCAAGGCTTAATGAGAAATCCCGATCGACCGCTGAAGAATACGGACAAACGGATGGGATTCATGCACCAAAACATGTTTATCGTAAAAACTGGATTTACCTTTGGATTTCGCACCGTGAAACGGGGAGAGATTCATTTGATCCAAACAACCCATGTGCCCATGCTAATGTACGAAGTGCCCTCCTCCAGTTTAAAGCATCAAAGCAAACTCAATCTGTATAGGAGGAGTTTTGAGCCATTTGACCAAATGCTCTATCATCGCAAAGTGTTGGAGCCCCATACGGCGTATCCCATCCCGGCAGGAACTCATTACATTTTACTCACAGTGCAAAAGACCGTATTTGGGGTGGACATTATTCCCGAAACCATTCTTCCTCAACTCGTTCAGAGCGGATTCAACCTGGGGGATTCAACCGAAAGGTGAACCGATATGACCAAAAAGCCTACAAACTGCCTCCTCCGACCCCGGCTCATGGTGAGACGAGCAAGCGACCTTTGGAGGAAGAGGTGTATCCTCCCTCCAAGAAACATTTTAGGATTCCAAAAAATCCCACAAAATACTCGTTACACCGGTCGTGCGACCCCCTGTAATGATTGCCAGACCTGCCTTGGCTGCTCCTCAACCCGTGTCCATTCCACCTCAAAAGATTCAATTACCAGAGCCACCTGTGCAGATTCAATTACCAGAGCCACCTGTGCAGATTCAATTACCAGAGCCACCTGTGCAGATTCGATTACCTCAGCAGACTCGTAAGCCAGAGCCACCTGTGCAGATCCAGTTTCCAGATCCACCTTTGTCTCAATCACCTGTGCAGATCCAGTTTCCAGATCCACCTTTGTCTCAATCACCTCAGCAGATCCAGTTTCCAGATCCACCTATCCAGTTTCCACCTCAGCAGATCCAGTTTCCAGATCCACCTGTGGAGACCTCGTTTGACCATTTAATGTCAAACGTATTTGGAGACTGCTTGGGGCCTGAACAAGTGATGGAAGACCCCCCAGCCCATGCACAAGAACCCCAGCTGATTCATACGGTGCCTTCCCTCTTTGATCCAAATAATGACATTATATCGTTTTTGGACCATTTTGAAGAGGGGTTGGCCATGGAGCAGCCGGAAGCACCCCTGGATTTGACAATGCCCAGAATGAACCCTATGAAAAGACACATTGTTGGGTTTAAAGTGACAGAACCTCTAAATTTGTGTTGCAAATAAATCTTGGCAGTTGTATATATATATTGTAAATAATGATTGTTTTGTACATAATTTTTTGTAAATAAAAAAAATGTTTTATGGAAACAAGTCTGATTTTTTTGTCCAAAAATATACCAACCTTGACACATTACACAAGAGGATGTAAGAAAAAATGGTTTCGGTACAAAATTTATTGTACCAGTGTCGTTCTCGCACTACGATTGTTTTTGGAAATCTGGGTCGGTGGCCGGATCAAGTTACATATTTCGAGCAAGACTATCCTTACACCATCATTTTTTAGCCCAATTTTGGTGTGCACGTTCCTCGGTCGTTTGGAAAAACAGTGGTCGTGTTTACCAGTCATTTGGATTTGACGTGGGATCCAGGAGTCGAGTTGAGATTTTTTCAATTGGGTCGTCCCCCGTCTCGCCGAGTTTGGGAGGCGTATCAACCCCACAATAAGGAGGCGTACGCGTTGAATCTCACGCAATGCACGCGTTTGGTGGATGTGTACGTGACATTATTAACGTGGTTGGATGATTGGGAAATGCATCGAGATAAACACCTCCCTTGGCGTCTGCTGATGCCCCAACCTTGGAAACGGGCTTTGGAAAACACGTGGAGCGCTCGCATCAAAAGGCCTTGGCACATGGAATGCCAGTTGACGTCACGCTCCTCGAGCATATATAACGCCAGCCTCTAGCCAGCAGAATCATTCTCTCTCAGCAACCTGTCGAATCAACCCACCTATTTTGCCCATGCCAGCGTGTTGCACCACCTGGGCAAACCAGTGCCCATCGAGCTATCGATTGCCACCATTCCCAGGGATGGCAGTGATCCCGAAGTGCTCTGCATTACGGTGAATCACGAGGACCTGACCTCCACACCCAAAGACATGCGTTCCAATGCCTGCAAAAACGCCCGTCTTCGTCTGGTGCGCCCGCTGCCCAAGAGTGTGCCGGCGCAATGGTTGCGCTATTGCGTGAGGGGCATGTTTGACCAGCTGTCCCAAGGTAGAAAAGGCCTCATCGTAGTCAAAAGCCCAAAGCAGCAAAAAACATTCAAAGCGTTGGGACTCTCCACCATGGCTCTGGAGATGCTGCCCAAATTCAACACCCTTTGTGATGGAACCTTTCCCAACCCCATGCATGATGACCTACATGAAGAAGGGGACGTGTCTCATTGCACCATGCTGAAATCATTTCAATTTGCAAAATACCTGCAGCGGTTCAACAAGCTGCAGGCGGAATGGAGCTCCAAAGTTTCAGCTTTGGTAGTGTAAAAATAAATTGCTCATGGGCCCAAAAAAAGGGAGACCGAGTTGACTTTTGTGTCGACTCGGTCCCCCTTTTTTTGGATTAAGGAAGGTGCCAACGTTGGAGAGCATCTCTTTTAAAAACTTGTACTAAAAAGAGGCCACAAGATTTCTACCAAGGATGGATAGAATCAATCGAAAGGTGCCTGATGGCGCGTGTAGTTTTTGCATGGTCCTGTTGGATAGAATCAACCAATAGGTATCTCATGATATAGATAGTGTTTCAATGTTGGATAGAATCAGTCAATAGGTATCTCATGATATGGATAGTGTTTCAATGTTGGATAGAATCAGCCAATAGATTGGAGAGTATCAGCCAATAGGAATCAATTCACGTGACTCTAAAGAGTATAAAAGGCGAGACATCAGCAGACAGAGACATTCTCTCTCAGAGTTCTCTCAAAGCAACATGTCTCAACTAGCCTTCTTCGCCCATGCTAATGTATTTCATCGCGGAGGCTAGCCTGTGCCGATTGAATTGTCCATTGCCACGATTCCGGAGGATGGAAAAGACGCCGAAGTAATTTGCATCGCGGTGGATCATTCAAACCTAATCACCACCTCGAAAGACTGCCGGGCCAACCGTTGTATTAACGAGCGCCTCTGTCTGAAGAGTCACATCCCTGGATCTGTGCCATTGGAGTACCTGTCCTTTTGCGTCAGGGGCAAATTTTGTCACCTGGCGCAAGGAAATCGAGGCCTCATCGTGGTCAAGGGAACCGACCAGCGTACAATCTTTGAAAAGCTGGGAGTGTTTACCATCAACTTGGAGACTCTGCCAAAGTTCCAGGACTTGAACGATCGTACTCTACCAGATCACCTGCACAATGAGGTGCACGAATATTTTGACATTTCAGAGTGCACCATGGTAAAGTCGTACCGTTTTGCCAGATACCTGCAAAACTTTAACAAGCTGCAGGCCGAATATAACAGACAAATGGTTGATCTGGTAGAGTAAGTGAGAAAAATTGAAATATGGAACTGTAAATATTGAACTGTAAAAATGCCATTGGGCCCAAAAAAAGGGGGACCGAGTCGACACAAGAGTCGACTCGGTCCCCCTTTTTTGGGGTTAAGGAAGGTGCCAACGTTGGAGGGCTTCTCTTTTAAAACTTGTACTAAAAAGAGGCCACAAGATTTCTACCAAGGATGGATAGAATCAATCGAAAGGTGCCTGATGGCGCGTGTAGTTTTTGCATGGTCCTGTTGGATAGAATCAACCAATAAGTATCTCATGATATAGATAGTGTTTCAATGTTGGATAGAATCAGTCAATAGGTGTCTCTTGATATGGATAGTGTTTCAATGTTGGATCAGTAATCCAATATAGATGCCTCATGATATGGATAGTGTTTCAATGTTGGATCAGTAATCCAATATATAGATTCATCATGATATGGATAGTGTTTCAATGTTGGAGAGTATCAGCCAATAGGAATCGATTCACGTGACCCTAAAGAGTATAAAAGGCGAGACATCAGCAGACAGAGACATTCTCTCTCAGAGTTCTCTCAAAGCAACATGTCTCAACTAGCCTTCTTCACCCATGCTAATGTATTTCATCATGGAGGCAAGCCTGTACCAATCGAATTGTCCATCGCCACGATTCCGGAGGATGGAAAGGACCCAGAAGTAATTTGCATCACGGTGGATCATTCAAACCTAATTACCACCTCGAAAGACTGTCGGGCCAACCGTTTTATTAACGAGCGCCTCAGTTTGAAGAGCCACATCCCTGGATCTGTGCCACTGGAATACCTGTCCTTTTGCGTCAGGGGTAAATTTTGCCACCTGGCGCAAGGAAATCAGGGACTCATCGTTGTCAAAGGGTCGGACCAGCGTAAAATTTTTGAGCAGCTGGGGCTCTTTACTATAAATTTGGAAACTTTGCCAAAGTTTCAGGACTTGAATGATCGTGCTCTACCAGATCACCTGCACGATGAGGTGCACGAATATTTTGACGTTTCCGAGTGCACTATGGTAAAATCATACCGTTTTGCCAGATACCTGCAAAACTTTAAAAAGCTGCACGCCGAATGCAACAGACAGATGGCTGATCTGGTAGAGTAAGTGAGAAAAATTGAAATATGAAACTGTAAATATTGAACTGTAAATATTGGACTAAACTGTAAATATTGAACTGTAAAAATGCCCATGGGCCCAGAAAAAGGGGGACCGAGTCGACACAAGAGTCGACTCGGTCCCCCTTTTTTTGGGTTAAGGAAGGTGCCAACGTTGGAGGGCTTCGCTTTTAAAACTTGTGTTAAAAAGATGCACAAAGATACGTTAAAGATTAGTTTCAAGGTTGAAAAGCGTCAACCAATAGGAATCGTTTCACGTGACCCCACTAGAATATATAAAAGGCGAGCAGCTAGCAGCCAGAAATCAGAGTGCTTCTGAATGCAGTCAAAAGTTTAGAAATTTTGTTTTTGGTTAAAACTGTCAGGTTTGGGTTTGTATTGAATATTCCAAATCTGGTAGTTTTGACGCAAAAAGAATTTTTATGGCACCAGGTAAATGCTAAATGTTTTTCGTTAAGACTTTCAGAATTTGGCGTAATGTTGGAAATTCGCAGATTCTGCAAGTCTTATCGGTAAATGTTTTTAGCCAAAATCTTCAAAAATCCGAAAATTGGGGGACCGAGTCGCATGTCGACTGGGTCCCCCTTTTTTCAGGCCACATTATCCACCAAGATTGGAATGCATCTTTTTAAAAACTGGACACAAAAAATCGGACTCGCCTGCTGGCTGCCAGTTGAGACCTCCGTGTTTCCTTGACACGCCAAGATTGGAAGGCTTTATATCGTGAAATGGTAATGGAATGATTCTCCTGATTTTCTCGACATACCAACGTTGCATTGTTTACCTTTCATGGGTCGCTGCTTTCAAGACACACCAAGCTTGAAGCATCTCCATTTTATTTGTGGATCACCCCCTGACATGTCTCCATTTCATTTGTGGATCACCCCCCGTTTTAAATCATTCATCTGGGATGGGCTGAAAAATTTTCTCGCGCCCATCAAAAATATTTTTCGGAGGAATTTGAAAAATTTTCGATAAGTATTAAGAAGAGAAGTCCAAGACGCTTTGAGGGGATACTCAAAAAGGGTCGTTTTCCATTTTCAATCATTTTTTGAAAGGGTCACGGTGCTCAACTATTTATTCGACCGACTGTATTAGATGGATTTCATTAATCAAGTGCCACTGATGACCCGCCGTGTAGAGAATGTGACGTTAAGTACTCACTCATCGAAAGTATTTTCACATCAATCAGTGTTTTGGCAGAAAGAGAAAAAATTGGAAAAGTAACGAGTTATACGTTTTGCAAAAATCATTGTACAGATTAGTCTCTTACAGTTCATTTAGAAAGCACTTGCTACACAATAAGATGTCATTCGTTAGTATACAAGCACTAAAAAAAGTTCTCCGAGATTTCACAAGCAGTTTGAAAAATGAACTGCTGCTCGTCTTCGCATGATTTCTAGTTCTTTTATTTAATATTTTTTTCTGAATATAGAGGCGGATCAATGATTTATTCTTACCGTTTTCTATTGGATGAAATAAAACTGATTCCACCAAAATATGAGTCATTAAGTTTTTTATCTTTGCAGGAAAACTTAAAATTTCAGGAGTTACAATATCCATTCAAGTGAGAAAACATTACATAAGGCATTTAATGTGACAGACTTTTAATCTCTTAATCGTTTTACCGGTCTCATTGCAAATGGAGTACTTTTCTGTTTACTTGAAATCATTGGAAGGATTGGCTTTACGTTGCGTTTAATGAAATTTGTTTTCTCTGATCTTTTAAATTGCTAATTAGTTGATTCGGATACAAAAACTACAGAACTATCTCTTTTTTCTCCTAGACTGACAAACATTTTTTGATGGTCTTTTATTTCTCAGTTTCATGTTATATGTATAAAAAAATACCGTATACGTTGTATCTTGGACAGATTTAGGCGGTGAACTTGAATTCTGCCTCAAACAAAGCAATTGCAGAAAGTATCATAATCAATGGTCCCCTTCATTTTTAAAATAGATAATTTTTACACTACCTGTATTATAGTCTCATAAATTTTGAAATGGATATCTATACTATTATACATCAATTCAGAAGTTATAAACTGAAAATGTGTAGAATTTTCTCACCTTTTTTTTTATTTTCGACATGAGGTTTAACCGAATTTTCCAATGCCAATGATACAGGTACAATCCAAAAATTAATTTTCTTTATTCTTTTAATTATTACAAGATTTCCGTTTATTAATTTCGCTCTCGGAAGAAAGATGAGCATTATACGTTCAGATTCTTACAATTTACTCCATGATAAAATAAAGGGATGACGTCTAAGCTGAAAATTCAAAGTCCTACATTATCCGAAGTTAATGAATTTGAGCCAATACAGATTTATAGAGCGTGAACTCCGTCACACGGAGTGTCTCCAGTGTTATTTTGACTCGAACTTACGACCAGACCAAAGAAATTGCACCCTACGATACCATAACGACACGGCATTTTACCAGTTCAAAAGAAATTTAATGTTTGATGATGCTCATAATTTTGTGCTTTTATTAGAATTTATTTGAAAGATTTGTCAAATAGTAAGCTAACTATTTATATGTATATTTGGCAGTGGTATTTAAATAAGCCTCCGGATAGAAGTTATCATTTTGGTTCAGCTATAAGTTACGTGCTTACTATCAGAAGGTACTGAGTTCTAATCTATTCTTCATATAGTTACACACATTTAAGCATACAGGCGTAAAAGGTTTTACGTATAGTCAGAGCTATCAGAAATGATACATTTCACTTGCTCAGTGAAAATTGGTTCATTTCAAATTAATATCCCAGTTTAGTGATAAACCATTAAATATTCCCTTCTTCTCTGAAAGTTTTGTGAAGGATTTTAGGTTTGTGAGTGTGTTTCGATTTCTACAACAGTTTCTTCTCTTTTCATTAATAAATGATTAGGTTTGATATTTGGTCTCTCACTCTAACATTTGTATTTACAATAATTCCTGTTTTTCTTCTGACTTATGCAGGGTTATTCAGAAACTATTTCGAACACACACAAACACACAAGGAATCAATGGTGTAAAATGTAATGCAAGCGTGCAATGCCTCGCAGAAGAGCACGGATGTTGATACGAGGACAGAACACAAGAATAACATATACATTACTGAAAATTTCAAATAATTGCTTAAAAGATCATTTTACAAAGAATAAGAACAACGGGGAAGTATTTGGAAAATTTCTGAAATATTTCAGACAAATCGCAAACGCCTCTCATACGAATCCTTAGTTTGCTCTTATAATTAGCGATCGAAACAGAATACATTGATTAAGGTGGGTCCAGATATACGGTGAGCGTGTAAGTGAGTAAATATTAAAGTCGCAACATTCAGCTACTGAAAGACTTTTGGCGAATGACCTCGTAATTTTGAACCATGGTCAAGTGACTGAGCTGACCCCTGAGCTGTCACTCCCATCTCTTAACATCCACACAAACGGGAGGACGTTTGAGCTTCCATATATTTAACGTGCACCAGCCCCCTTTTCACAACACATCTTTAGGAGTACAAGGCTCGAACACATGACACCCAGCCACAAATCCGTTACCTTCACCACTAGGCTACCAGATATTTTCAATTAATTTGGGAAATGTTGTCACTAGTGAAACACATTAACTTAACATGATCCTTCTACGCTCTCTTTGAGAAATCTACTATCCACCACGGCCATGTCTAGCTATAGGACGACTACTATCAGTCAATTTTCCATTCGTTTCACCCTCCGTGTAGATGGGTCTGATGCACGTTAAAAATGTTTAGCTAGACAACAAAGTTTCCACGGTACGTTAAATCTCGATACAAATAATAAGCAACCACTAAAAATTGCTGAAATGTCAAATGAAAAATCAATACAATATGAAAGCGCACTAATTCCAAGTTTTATATTTTGTATTTATTTATTATAATACTGGTGAAAGTTTGAAATTTTTCAATGTTTTCTAATGGTTTTGTAAAAACCATTAGTACTTTTTAACATTTTTTCCAAAATCATTAATAATAGCAATTTTTTTTGAAAATTTTAAAATGCATTTAAATTGAGATAAAAAATTTAATTTTGAAATTTTCAGCATTGTTATTGAGAGTTTACTTGAAAAGGTGCATAGAAATATAAGAAAAATAGGATATTATTATAACATTTCACTCATGGTTTGTTTTGTGTTCTTTTTATCATTATCTTCAAATAAAAGCTAACGAACTATTTTTCTTTAGTGATTTTCAAACGTCTGGGGTGAAAGCCCGGTAACGAGGAAAAGGTATGATTTGCAGAAAATTTATAAAATATATTTTCGGTATTCAGCTTAAGGCATATGGTACCAGCTTCACAATTTCTTTTATTTTTAATATTTGGTTTTAATTGTATTTTATAAAGGTTCATATTCAATAATAATTCCAGGCAAATTTTTTTTTAATTTGTTGCAAAATGTTTGTAAAATTTAAATATTTTGAACTTTTTAAAGCATTTTTTAAATCTCTAAGGGTTTTTTAAATATGTCTCTTTACTTTCAAAATTTTTTTCCAAGTAATTTATTAATTATATACTACATAAAACTTTACATGGTTTTTTTTCTGGTGCTGCATTTTGATTTTTTAGTAATTTTTTTCTAGTTAAATTTTAAAAAATTCTCAAAAAAACATTATTTTTATTTTGAATTTTTTTAGAAAAAGTACTAAATATGTTACAGTTAATTCCATGTACAGATTTACTAATCATTTTACTAAACATACATTTCAGAACATGTATAAAAAAGTTTCAAACCCATACTTCAATTATCAAAAAAGCCTTAGGTTTTTAATAACAGTATATGTGCAAAAATTCAACATGGAGAAATATGAGTTTGAAGTTTTCATTCGATGAATAGCATGATATAATATTCATCAAATAGTCTGAAACTTTTATGAACTGTTAATTAGCTTATTTAAAACTACTTGCCATAAAAATTGCACAAATGTAAAACAAATAAGCAGTATACTGCCATAATAAATACATCGAAAAAAAACGAATAAAAGATCAATATTTCATAAAACTTTATCTTAATAATTATAATAAAAAATAAATACACACTTTTCAGAGCTAATTCCATGCTCAGAGCTAATGCACAACATGTACAAAAGATGTTTATGCCTTTATTTTTTATTTCCATGATTTTAAAAGCCTTCGCATGTTAAATATTGTATACGAATGAAAGCAAAATCAAATAACAATTTATAGGTAAAATACATCATAATCTAAGAACTGCATATGTACATATGCTTAAATAAATATCTTGAAATATTTTAATAATAAAAGTGTTGAATTTCACACACCTGGGAGATATATGTATATATATATCACTAAAAACAAATATATAAAAATGGGAGAGTTTTTCTATTCTTGCGAATAAGATTTTTAACTATCCGAGTTATCAAAATGAGATTTAGTATTTGTGCTTTGGGAGAATCCGGTTTGAAGTTTTAATTTTATTCATAATAATATCATAAAAAGCACGCACAACTTTTAAATCTTGACCAAATCCATTCGTTCTTCAATAAACAATTCACAAACTAGAATGTTTGCATGAATAGCACAATTCTTTCTTGAAATGATTTTGTACTTCACATATAATGTCAGTTTCATTCATGTGTATTAGAAAAATAATTAATTCATTTTTTATCAGGCTCTTTTTTAGCAGATAATCTGAAATGTAGGCGTGGTAGTTGCTGTTTAGCATCAAACATTGCTCCATAACTTAATAAAAAATGCAGGTAAAGCTTTGAAATTTTGTATTCATGTTTATAAAGATTTGAGGTATCAAAAGAGAAAATAAAGAAATTTTCGACAGTTTAATGGTTTTTAGGGTACCATACCGCGTAAAAAATTACTATTGTATGTGTGAAGCTACATGGTAGAAATAAGAATAGAAAGTACAAATTCGAACAGTGTCCTAAATAAAATATTTTTAATCCTTTTTTGATAACACTTATTTATGTTGAAGTTAAACAGTATTTGATGCTCATTTAAATAAAAAAACTTTACTTTTTAAGTTCCAATTTCCGTACACTTTTACAAAAAGGTAAATAATGCGAAATGTAATAATTCAACGAAGATGAAGAAATGTTTGTCGCAATTCAAAGGACACACAACTGATTATTAAGTAACCGACAGATCACTTTTGGAACCGAAGAACATTGAAAAAATGAGAGGGAAAGGAAAATTTCTGTGTGAATGACGTATTTAAAAAGAATTTTTTCTCTGTGCTTCGAAACCTATGATCTTGAAAGAATGTAAAATAGATATAGTGTAAAGCCAATACCAATAGACTATAAAACATTTTTTTGTGTGTAATTATAGGCTCGTCTACGTGAGCGATTTTCATTACTCATTAAAATGAGTATAAATGCAGAATGATTCTGCAAATAGACGGTAGATGAAACAAATGTTTTTTGATAGAAACGAAACGATTCAATTTACGACACTTATCAAGATGATAGCAAGCATTATGCAATTTATGAAGTATTTCTATTATACTATTTGAATCTTTTACTATTAATTTTTTATATTATCAAAACTGTACATATTATTGAAGATCGATAGAAATTTTTAAAATTTTCAACTTCAAAATAAAGTATTTATTTAAAAATATACAAAATGAACCAAAAAATAACGTAATAAATAACACTATACGGTTCAAATTAATTGGGGCAAAACTGTTTTTCTTCTCTGAGTCGGTATGTGATTACCAGATTTGACATTAAATAATTAAGCGGATTGAAAATTTAACAAATTTTACTAAACAAAACGGATCCTAACCATAAGTGTACAGTTGGCTCGGTGCTAAACCTATAGAAGTAATTATCGCCAAATAGTTCCAACCTCCTGCCCCACTCTGTAATGACGAAGTCATTGAACAAACATTTACATTATAAAAATAATACAATAAAAGTTACAATACTATAGTAAGAATATGTGACAAAAACAATTACAATTCAATAAAGATGCAGTATTATTTATACATACTCGGATGAAAAATCAATTTGCACATAATAAACTGGCAATTTTAGTAACTGGTCATTTGTAAATTTCCTGTTTATCTTTTAAAGTCACTACTCTGACTATATTACCCTTACTAGGAATGGAATTGTCATGAAATGTTTCGGATTTCTTGGGATGGGGAGTTTCTTAATCATCCTCCAACTCGAAGTAATCCCCTATCTTCTAAAGCGAGATACAAATTTAACAATTGACATGAGTTCGGGAGATAAATTACCCTTTCTAAATATTGAATTTCATTAGAAAATGAAGTTCTTTGAATATTTTTTAGTATACACTTCAATGATTCTGATAGTTCATTGCTATTTTTAAACCACATAGTTCGTATTATTAAAAGTTTTGACTTTATAATAAATCGCCTACACCAGGCAATTACTCTTTGCAAATTAGTAAATGATAAGCAATTTAGATTAAGGTCAAAGTTCTTTAATAAGGCATATGGAGGAATGTCCGAAGTATCTTTCAATTCTTGTAGTACAAGTTTATCTCCTTCTATGGCAGTAATGTGTAAGGTTCCAGTTCTTAATACTGATGTCAGAAAGATAGACTAAACCACAAAACCACGATATTGCATTTTATGTGCACCAATACCTCTTGAAAGGATGTCTCAGCAGGGTTATATTTAGAATTGACGTATTTCCTAAAAAATGTTCTGTGAGTTCCTGAATTATGTTTACCCGGTTTCTTAAGAAAGTTTTTAGTTGAGTAAGTTGTTTTTTGATCCAAGCCAGGTCAATGCTGGAATCAGTGTAAAGGCATCAAGGGTTTTTAAGACAGCCGTACACGTTCGGAAACGTGATTTTTCAAAAGCCTACAAACGAATAATTTTTTTAATAATTAGTTTCACTTAGATTAAGATACACGTATAAAATTGATTTAAGAATGTTATTACAACAAAAAATTATTTAAATGCTATATTTAGCTTCAGACTTTTTATTATTATTTCGTGTAATTTTATCATTTATTATGACCCTTTATACCATACAAAACTGACATTCATATTATGTTTCGCTTAGTTTGCTGGACCACTGTTTGTCGCAAAACATTACGAGTCACAAATCTGCCATGAACAATGCGATATCCATTCTGTGCTATCCCTAGCGAAATATACATCGGAATTTTTTCTGGAATATTATTAATTTCATCAGCACCTTCTTCATATTTTTCGCAGTCAATTTCACTCAATCTTGCGTCTTTATTGGAATCTAATTTACAACAAGACAGATCACCACAATCTGATTCATAGAAAACTCTAACAACAAACTAGCAATTTTATCAAGACTCAGACTTTTTCTACTACTGATCGTTTTAGGATATCTGCTTTACACAAGGTTTGAAAATCGAATGAAAACTTTTTATAATATGTAACGAAGCACTTAAGTACAACGATTTTAGTGCGACAAACCCATCCCCATTGTGAAACCAATAAGTTGCATTCACTGTCAAATAAATAAATATAACGTCCGAAAATTTGTTTTCCTATTAGTATCTTCTTTGCGAATTATCTTTTGCTGAACCACAGCTATTTATTATGAAACTTGGTGCAGAAACGACACCAACACATGTTCTAAGAATATTTAGTAGTAAAATACCTCTTAATAAGCCTGGAACCACAAACATGTTATGTTAAATCCACTTGGAAAATGATTAAAAAAGTCACTAAAAATTTCCAAATTTCCTGCAATAATGTGGGGCAGAGAACAAACTAAGCAGGCCACGGTGTCCAATTGACAACGATGAACGTTTTAATGTTGAACGCTTTATATTCAAGAGACAAAACATTATAAACACCTCTACATTTTGCAATGAACTCGTCTGGATTATGTGGAAGGCACGCGTTAAGGAGGAATTCGTATTTCACTGAAACTGGAGAGTCTGACGAATCATCCTTTCACTTCTGTGTGTGATGGGAAAGGCTGCGGATATAAGTGACTTTGATAGAGAGCAGATTGTAAAGGCTCGAAGGCTGGGAACAAGTATTTCAGAAAGCTATTCACGGGTCGTTCGCGATCTACAGTTATTAGTCCTTATGCAAAGTGGACTAATGACGGTGAAACCAGCAGTAGACAACATGGTGTTGGACGTCCTCACGCTATCAAAGAAAAAGGTCGTCGGAGACTGTCTCGCATGGTGAAGCAAAACCGGAGTCAGAAAGTGGCTCAGCTGACAGCCCAATACAATGCACGACCAAGTAGAATAGTATCAGAGCACACTGTTTAGAGGACACTTTTGGATATGGGGCTACGCAGAAAACGTCAAAATCTTGTGCCTTTGCTGACAAAGCGTCATCGCCAACTGCGCCTGTGCTGGGCCCGGGAACATCGTGTCTGATCTATGGATAGGTAGGATAGAGTTGCATGGTCAGATGGATCACGGTTTGTCATTCATCACGCAAATGGCCGTGTCAGGATACGCAGTCTTCCAGGCGAAATGTTGCTCCCTCATGGGCGTCTCTGGGACCCATGGTTGTGGTAGAACAGACCATGAATGCTATAGGGTATCTGAACATCATTGCGGACCAGTTGCACCTCTACATTACCTCTGTTTTTCCAGCTGGAAATGGAATATTCCAACAGGACAACGACAAGTGTCACAAGGTTAATACTGTGTTGGAGTGGTTCCAGGAACATGATGCTGAATTCCAGTTAATGTCCTGGCTGCTTGACTCACCGGATCTCAATCCGATAGAACACATTTGGGATAACATGGGACGGCAGCTCAGAGTTCATAGACCACCAATTCGAAAAATCTCGGATTGGCGTGACCGTTGCTTAAACATCTGATACAATCTGTCTCCAGCCATCTACCAATGACTTGTGGCATCCATACCAAGGCGGGTTTAAGCTGTGTTGCGCTCCAAAAGGTGGGCAAACTCGTTATTGACAGGTGGTCCTAATGTTTTGGCTCTTGAGTATATATATATATATATATATATATATATATGTATATAAGTTCAAAAAAAGTTTTTCCTTATTCACAACTATTTCATCGAGCTTGTTTAAAAGAATCTAAAGAAAAACGTCGACTCTCATTAAATGGATAAAAATTCAACCCAACTTCAAGAGAACTGAACATGGATTGTTACTAAAAAACAAGAAACATGTTAGTATCCACAATTGTGTATATAATATGTTCAAGAACGTTTTCTATTTCGCCATTAAAAATAAATCTATTCCAAAATTGAGAAATATATGCTAAATCTTGCTACTTTTATATTTCTCGAGTTTTGATTTTAGTTGTTTTGGTGCAATCAACTGGATCACTCTCACCTCAATTTAAAATAACTTAACCCCACTTAGCTTACGATACCATTGGATGTTTTCCTAAGAAACCTAATCAAATCCCGCTGAAATCTAAATATATTTACTTTGTAATAATATATTTAAATAAATCACAAGGGTAAGATAGACCTGTTAGAAGGAACTTGCATTTCTTATACATCTATGTCTCAGTTGAATGTATTTGTGTAAATGAAGACTGTTATGAGAACGAATTTCCTAGGTAATTCACGATTCTAGTTAACAAGAATATAATCATAAATCCTACTTTCTGAGATTGCGTATAAAAAGGCTCGTGTGTCAGTCAAAATAAAACGTTTAAAAAGAATAATTAAAAAAAAAAATCAATCAATTCCTGCTTTGATCAACCAAAAAAAAATTTTTTTTTCTTCTTTTTACTAAATAGTTACAATTATTAGAAATATGTATATACATATGAGAGATACACAAAATTAATTTGTACAATTAATATTTATTAATTATAAATTTCTGATGTATGTCATTCAAAATAATAGGGTATATTAAATTTGAGCACAATTGAGAGCCTTAAAATGTATTTTAATAAAGATTGAAAACTTGAACAAGATAAATATAGAGAGAACTAATAGCAGGAATTGAAAAAGAGAGCATGCCTTTAGTTGCATGAAAACACTCGGTACCCTTAAGAGACACCGAGATTTCTTGAATAAAAATGTACACAAATAAAATAATAAAAATTCATTAATTCCAGTTTATATATAAAGAATATATTTCTTAAATTACTGATGGGGCATTCTTTTCCAAAATTATTAATATACCTCATTATTATTTCAGGTATTTTAAAAAATTTCTTTTATACGAACTCAAATTAATTTTAAAATTTTAGAATCATGATTGAGAGTTTAGTTGAAAAGACATGAAGAAACAAAATGAAGGTCGTACATTTTTTGCCATTTTTCTTAATTATATATATATATATATATATATTATATATATTATATATATAATATAATTAATTTTTTTTTCTTTTTCTTCGTTCTCTATGAAGAATGATGCACAAAATATTCTTTTTTTAAAAAAAAATATTAAATGTGTGACAAGAAACTCCTGAATCACAAGGTAGTGTATTTATTAGAAAATATATGTTATGATTTATTTTTTAAAAAATCAATTTGAAGAATTAATAAAAGAATAATGAAGTAATAGGGTGTATCAGAAAACCAATTTTCACATTGAAAAAAGGAATTTGTACAGTTAAAAAATTCGGAATATATTTAATTATATTGCATTACATATTTTGCTAACATCCAGAGATTTCGTCATCTTTGACACTTTCCCTGCCTTTTTTGAAACGTCGATGCCACTCATAAGCTTGTGTTCGCGAGAGTGTATCATAGACTTACACATATTTCAAAATTTTGTAAGTTTCCGCAGCGCTTTTTACCGAACGAACACAAAATTTGATATTCATTTCAATGGTTTTAAAAACAACTTCCATATGTTCTTCGGATTTGTAAATTTTCACACATAACACACAGGACCCTTTTGTTTTCAATTTACTTGAATAACGTTAAATCCAAAATTTAAGTTTTCTTCAGAATATTTCTTTGATTTAATTGTCGGAACCTTGCTTGTCTGTGTACTGGTTGATACTTTATTACAATGTATTGATCGCTTACGACTTAAAACGGTATCTTTGATTTTCTTTTAATCTACTAACGTAAATTGTACTGTGAATTGCAACTAACGCCCGCGTGTGCAAATTATAAAATGTACATTCAAGATAGATTCGGTAGCTCTAGAAGTATTGACTCGGCTAAAACTGACTGGAATTGTACGAGGTACAGCATTTTTACAGACTCGCGTTTTACGCAGACGTCCGATAGTTGCCCAGACTCTCACAAATATTCGCGAGAATGCCAGATATGATGGATATGATAGAGAGTACCAGAATAGATTAGAGGTACTCAACATTTTTTTCTGGGGTGCATTTATATGTTAGGTATTTCCCGCGAACCACAACAAGAAGAGTGATGAGGTTCTTTTAAATATTTTGGTTCTTTTAATTATTTTTTTTACGTTTTTCATTTTTGTCTCTTAATTTTTCTAAATTGGAAGCATTTAAGAATCACTCTTTCACAATTTCTGCATCAGTAAACGTTTTCATATGATTACCAATAATATAAAAAAATTCATGGGGTTCCTTTGTTACAATTGTGACATTACCATTGAAAAAACATTTTTTTTTGCTGTTGTAAAGATTATTCAAGAACGCCTATTTATCATCTATTGAAAGAGATATTCGAGTAAAAGTTTCATTGAAAGATTCCTGTTTATAGGAATTTTTTAAATACATTCGTGACAAATCAAACAATTACTGAACCATGCTTGTTTTTCACTACATAATAGTCAATTTCCCAATCGTCTTGGAACAATCTATTTCCTTTGAATATTTTTGGCTAGCATGATATGAATGATAGTTAAAAATTAGTTCCACTCATAAAATGATCGGTACTCCACTGTTGTCTATTGTCACTAATCAGAACAAAGTATCAATTCGCACCACATACGATACTGACAGCAAAAAAAAGCAAAATTGATATATTTGATTTTTTAACAAAGAATTTCCCACCAAATTTTCATAAATAAATAAATGGATTTCTCAGAGCAATGGTTTATGACCGGGCCTCTTAAAAAGGCCCGGTGGGTCGCATGTTGAGTATTTCTAGTCTAAACTATTTTTCTAATGACATATATACTTTTAGAAATGGATGATGGAGGAAATAAATCTTAATTTAAATATCATTTTGCAATATGTTTCCATTTAAAAATTATAGAAAGAAAAAGAACATAATAAATATGATATTAATTAAAACTAATTTACTTAAAATATATATCTCTTTAAAGTACCATATACATAGTTTAATGCGTATCTTGTTAATTTGTACGGTTTATAATTAAGATCGTATTGTAGTTTTAGCGCCAAAGTGAATTATTATTGCATTCAATACAATATTTATGTATAGGTGGATGATATAAAAAAAAGAAACGAGCCTTACAGTAGTCGCATACGATGTGTAACATCTGACATGTTCTCGTGGTAAATTCGCAATAGCAACTTAAATCCTGAAAAAAATGAATTGAGTATGATTGGAAATAATTTTCTATGGAATAATTATATTTAATGAAAATTTTATATAACACAAGGAGTAATGCATTTTTTTAATCAAAAATAGTTATTCTTGTTCAATTTGGGAAAGAGCGGTAATGATAACTTATGGTAACTATAATATGACATATGTATATACTTGTGATTTCAAAGTATTTAAAAATCGTTGAAAAAGAGCGGCAATAACAATACCACTGTTAGTTGCCGAAACATTTCGATTTGTGTTCATTTCAAGCTTGCGTTCATCATTCCAAAAAGCTATGAGTGGCTCGGCTTCTAGCAAACTGAAGTTAACTGCAAAGTCACTACTCAAAATCATGGGAAGCGAGTGATAGTTTGTTTTTAAAAGTTCAAAACCACCATCGGTATATGGTAAAAGTAAAAAATGCAGGAAATCTTAAATTTTTTGAAACGTTTGGTTCGGAGAAAAGTATACAACCACCGAAATCACTGTTTGCCCATTTTCAAATAAGCATTCTGCCGCACATATGTCCCCAATATCTTGAATAACAATACCCAGTCAACTTGTTTGACGATAAGTAATATCCATATGAGCAGTTGTTCTGTTCGCAATAGATCGCAACACCAGCTGCTCTGTGGACCGGTCGTTTAAATTGTTCACAGCAATCGAAGTCAGGTATCGAAACACGTCCGTCATTATCTACCCACGTCTCCGCCAACATGAGTAACGAACAATTTTGTGAAATAACGTCGAAATCTGTTTGGTGAGCCCTCATACTTTGATAATTGAGCGTAAGGATCGCCAGTTTATCCTTGGTGAAGTCTAATAAGACTTGCTGGTGTGTGCGGATTTAGAGACAAGCGCAAACAAAACCGAGTTTTTGAATTAGAATATTTTAAAATGCTAAATTTAGCAATATAAAAAAGGCTGGCGGCTTCATGGCTACTAGAGTTGGAACCCACTTATATATTTCTTTTCAAGATCCAGCTAAAGGACTTAATACTTCTTCTTTGATCCTAAAGTGAGAAAACAAAGATCTCAAGCCCTAAACCGAAGGGGGGGGGGGAGTCCCTCCCGAATGTAGGAGAAAAAACACAACTTCACTGCGAGGGTAGTGAAGAGACACTACCAAGCGCGCTGATTGGTCAAATTAAAAAGCGCGCTCTCCCCCAACTTCCTGTTACGCATTTTCGTACCTTTTCACGAAACACTCCCACTAATCTCCAGCAATCGAGAGGAAAGATGTTACACATCAAAAATTAAGATTAAAAATTAGGTTGCCAGTGTTGAACGTTTGAGAAGCACTGAGTTAAATACAACTTCAAGAGAATTGAATATAGATTGTTATTAAGAAACAAGAAGTATTTTCAGAATGTGCCATTATTATATTTTCAAAAACGTTTTATGTTTAGCCTTTACAAAAATAATTCTATTCCAGAATTGATATTAATGTATATTAATTCTCGCATCTGTTCTATTTCTCGAGTTTGATTTCTCAGTTCTGTATGTGCGAATAACTGATCACTCTCACATATATTAAAAATAATTGAGCCCCACAAGTTTATAATGCGATTGGGTGCTTTCCTATGAAAACTAATCATAACTTACGGCGATTTTTAAGTATATTTAATTTGTAGTAATATTTTAAAAATAAATAGCAACAGAGTAACATAGAGCTCTTCCCCTGTTAGAAGGAACATGCATTTCTTGTACGCTTACGTATGTGTTGAATATTTGCGTAAATGGAGACTGTGTGATGAGAACATATTCCCCAGGAGATTCACGATTATAGTAAACAAGAAACTAATAATGTTAAGCCTTCTTTATGAGATTGCTGTTAAAAAAAATCGAATATCAGCAATAAATTTTTTTTGAAAAAAAGCATGTCTTCAGTTGTATGATAAATCTCGGTGCTCATAAAAGCCACCAAGATTTCTTGAACAAAAGAACACGATAAGTCCTAGAAGTTCGTTAATTCCAAGTTATATATTTAGAAAATATTTCTTATAATACTGGTAGAGCAATGAAATTTAGAAAACGCTTTGTGTTAATTACTTTACAAAGTTATTATTATTCGTCATTATTATTTTAGGAAATTTTAAAATTTTATTTTTATGTACTAAAATTAATTTCAATTTTTTTACTGTCATGATTGAAAGTTTATTTGAAAAGATCCAAATAAATAAAAGGAAACTGGCATATTTTTTTATCATTTTTTCTCAATTTGTTTTGTTTGTTCTTTTTCGGTCTCTATAAAAATATTACACAAAATATTTTTTTTAAAAAATTTTAGAATGTGTGGCAAAGAAATTCGTGAATGGCTAGGGTTGTGTATTCCTTACAAAACATATAAATAATTTCTTTTTTTTTAAGAAAATAATTTGGAAAATTAATAAAAGGATAATGAAGTAATTGGTATATCAGTAAACTAATTCCCAAATTGCAAAAGAGGAATTTATACCTGTGGCTCAAACTTTGAATGTATTTAATTATATTGCATTTAGAATCTGTTACCTGAACTATTTTGTAAGAAATGCCTTTTCTTCACTTTAATTTTAAGTTTCGAAAAGCTTTGAAAGGGGCACGCTTTGCGAAATATAACAATGCAGCGAAGAGTATGAAACGGTGATACACAATTCAGCCATTACTTAATAATATACTCAAACTCAGTGGCGCAACAGCCCATGAGGGCCAAGGCCTACTATGCCCATCTCAGTATACGTGACCATTGGGCGCTGGGGTGCATGAGCAGATGTTCCGATCAGGTGGTCAGCCTGAAGCAAAACCCCCCAGCGTTTGGTCCCCAAGTAAGCTTGGTTCTCATTTTATCGACCCACTGATGGGATGAAATGCTGAGTCAACCTTCCCCAGCCCGGGGTTTGAACCTCGGACCTGTGGTGTGGAAGCGCGATGCACTAACCATTCAGCCACTGGGCTTTAAACTTCATAATATACCATAATTATATAACTAATATTTCTCGCGAGTGAGGGAGTGAATATTTACGTCGCAATATTCAGCAACTCAAGGGTTTTTGCTGACAGAATTCGTAATTTTGAGCCATGGTCAAGTGTCAAGGCCGACACCTGAGCTGCCATCACTCACGCCTAACTATGATCTATATAATCGAATACTCAGCTTTAAAATATTTAGAAAAGCTTATCAACTTTGGTCTTTCTAGATTTTGAATTAGCGCATTTTTTCATATTCGAATATGGGAAAGAGGTGGTCATCCAATATATCGTTCTCGTAATTTGACCGTGGCTCAAAATTTCGGCATCCATTTACCAGTAGCCCTCAGACTGTTTCAGAGTAAAATATAAATTAAACCCAATGCATATTCCATTAATACAAAGAGATTCTTTGATGTATTTTGAATAAATGGCTATACAGAATGTTTGTGAAATTATTCGTCGCTCAATTGATCTACAGCAATTATAAAATTATATTTCTTATATATATTTCTTAAATAAAATCATGTCTATAATTTGAATATTTTTATATAAAAAATTTTTTCAAGAAAATCTTGGAGCTTATAAAGCAATTTTACCCAGGGTGTACTTGCCATTTCAAAAGATAGTCGTTATCCCTTTTGCTAGAGACTACACATAAAAAGCCACAAACTTTTAGGTAAAAAAATGCCATTCAGGAATAGCATTAACACATTAATACCCAGTAACACAAACGGTCCCTGAGATATTTAACTTGAAATGAACGAAAGTGTGACTTATTCTTGAACTATAAACTACAAGGTTTGTAATAGAGTACTGTAAGAATGAATTTTCCAACACATATAAATTAATTTATTTTTAAAAATATTATTATTTGTATTTTTCTTCCAGGATTTCAAAAAATTTCTAAAGTACGGATTAAAAAGTTAACTTTAAAATTTCCACTACCAAAACTGAGAGTTTAGTCCAACACTTATGCCAATGGAAATAATGTATTCCACTCCCTCAGCCCTTTAATACGTTAGATGAAACGGTTGCAAACTCGGGCGTAGCATTGTCTCAGTCAAATAAACGGTTCAAAATGCTAAAGCCAATAAAGATCCGTCATACATTAAGACTGATACACGTTATATCAGTCGACATGCCAAGTTCACCTGTTTGCGTTATGTTAAAGTTTGGAGAATTATTTGCCATCTGAAACATCTTCATCACTTGGTCGTGACAGAGAAGATGCCATTTGACTATGAGGTTCACAACTCCGAAATAAATCGTTAATAAATAATTGGCGTGTAACTTCGAAACACCCTCACCTTCTTGCACCAGACTTGCGCGCTAAACGCTTCGATTCTGTGAAAAGAAAAATATTTTAAGCAAGTTACCATAGCTTCTGTTAGATGCTAATATTCGGTACCAACAACAACCACCGAGAATTTAAGAAATGATATGACAGCTATCCAATACACTAAAAATATGCACTATATCCAGTTTATTTAGTGTATATATCTTATAATACTGGTTAAGCATTGTACTTTTCAAAAGGTTTCCCATTAAATTACTTAAAACTTTGCCCAATATTTTTTGTTTATTAATGCTTGCAATTTTTATTTGGGAATCTTTGAAATGTTAAATCGAGCTAAAAAATCGAATTTGGAAATTGTACCTGTTATTCAATTCTTAGTCTTAAAACAGTATAAATTTTATTAATAAGCAACGTATCGTTCCTAATCCTATTGTTCTACAACATAATAAAAATTTATGCGACAACAATATTAAAAAAAAACAATCTGTCGAAAAGTAAAACGAAATATTTCTTTTAAACGTGCTTATATTTATAAAGTATTTATAAAGTTAGTAATTTACTTTACTTTTAATTTAATTACTTTTTTTATAAAGATCCTTAATGTTTTAAGTGTTTTTCACCTTTATTTGAACTATACATTTTAAAAAGATGTATTTTTACTATTAAAAAAAAGGACAGGAAATAAGAAAAAGAAATATTACGCTTATAAATGCAAATTTATTTCATTGAGATTCCATATACAATTTTAAATATCACATATTTTCCTTGTAGATTTTCATCTTCCTTCATTCTTTGGAACTTTTTCTTCCCAGCCCTTTATATGATAAAATGAATTCGTTACCTGTAGGAATAATTTTCTAAAATAACCGATTAAATGTTGCAATTCTCATGTTATTGTATACAATTTAAATATTATCTATCGTTCTGTAATCAATAATTTTTAAATGATCACAAGGTTTACTTCTTGCCGTCTCACATGAATTAATATATTGAAATTAAACTTGGACAACAAAATTGTTGCCATCTCTTTCACAAAAAATTGATTTAAGTAATAAAACGGATGCTGCAATAATTATCAAAATACATTAGATATATACTGATGATAGCAGCGAGTTTTCAGTATTCAGTAGGGTAGGCTTTATATTTAGTATTTTTGCCTTACATCGATTTTTCACTCATCTGACAATAGATTTAAGTTATTCCTTTAACATGCGGGAGCGATATGTTGACATACAATATGCATGTTAAGATCCTGAGTCAGTATCCGCTGACATGTGCGTGAGAATATCTCAACTGTTTCTGTTATTATTGAAGCCCGTTATTACGTACAGTCGCAGAAATCTTTGCGGTTTGGAAGATTTGCTGAGGTCCAGAGCGTCCATCTGCTTCGACACTTTCCCTTGACTTCTCTTAAACGTCGATGGCACTCAAAAGTTGGCGCTTTCGATAACATACTACAGCCTTGCACTTGCTTCAAAATTTCGAAAGTTTCCGTAGCCGTTTTGCCTGAACGAGCATGAAATTTGTTATTTACTCTCTGCTTAATAAACGTAAATTCTTTTAATGGTAGGCTACTAAATGCATCCGCCAACGTAATACGACGCCGTGGAGAGACACTGACCACGTGATTTGGGATAAACTTTTTTTAGAAAAGCGGAAGAATGCCGATAACACAAAAATGTTATCCTATCAAATCTACTGCAAACGTTTTCTACGTTATAGGCTCAATACGGGAACTTTTGAATCTTTCCTTGTATTCAAATACTTTGCCAGGAAAGGACGTAACGAACCTATTATGCACGGGAAGTATTCACATCCGATTCTCTTGAGCTCCAGTAGAATGGGATCTGGAGATCTCGTTCTCAGTATTAAGAGAGGATGACATTAATTATTTTATTTTATCGATTTTCTTTTCAAATTAAAATAATTACACTACAGAATGGAAGAATTAAACATATTTTTAATTCCAAATTACATTAAACATCCATTACAAAAAAAGCTCAATAGTAAGAATGTACAACCTGTAAAAATTATTAAAAATTTTTTCATTCGTTTTTAAATTATAATAATATATTCAGTTTATAAAAAAAATTTGTTATATGAGAATTTTCTTCTGAATTTATTTTAAAATATTAATATTTTCCCGTTCAAATCACATGAAAAAAATATCCTGATAATTATATATTTATATATATTACGTGATTTCCTTAACTCAGTAAAATTACTCTAAATGTACAATGATTGTGTGATTAAACAACTTATAAACCAAATAATATTCAATAGAAACTGAACTAAAATGAATCAATGGTTGACACTCAACCATTTGATTGCAATCACTAAGCATTTTACGAATTTCCTACTATAACACCTTATTTTTATCTTTCAAAAATTAAAATTTTCTATATTAAGAAACCGATAACTTTTAGTGAATGCTAATTTAACATTAAATCTTTAAAACGTTCCTCATTATAAAACATAGATTTTTTTAAAAAATATTCATGGAAGTAAAAAAGGTAACATATTAATAACCATTTATTTATTTTTAGTCGGTTTTTATAAAGAGGAAATGAATTCCTTCTCAAAGTATCGTAAAAATCTTTGCATACGTATACATTTAAAATATGCCATGTAGACCTAAACTATGTTCATCTTTTTTTGCAGCAAATGATGAAAAATACCTTAGTAAATTATCTACAAAAATAATAATTTTTATGAACGAGAAAGTATTAATATAACTTAGAAATTATATAAAAAACTCTTGCCACATGTAATAATATGAGACTTACGCACAATGCAATCATCATATGCGTTATTAGATGTAATACATCTGATTAAAGTTGAAAAAGGTAATAAATATTACCAGACAGAACACGCGACATTGCCCATTTCTTGGTTAAGAAAAAATATTGCTATTCATGTCACACTCGGTACCAAATGACGACAACCGAGATCTATTGAGAAAAAAGAGCGCTTCAGATGCAAAAAAGCATGCCCTTGCATAAATTAAAGTTAATTTATTCAGTATATGTTCCTGATAATAGTGGTATTCAACTAATTTTTTATAGTTTTCTAATTAAACACTTAAACCAGTTTTTCCCCAAATGACAATAATTGGATTTTTTTTTCTTTCTAGAAAAATTTAAAGTTTCTGAATCTGACTTTGGCCTTGAAAAAAAAAAAAATTCCGAGCATTCAACCGTCTGATAGACTTCAAAATTCGTATTCTTACGACATCCAAATTACAGTCATTTAAAACAAGCACAAACTTATCAGAATAGTTTCTCGAACAACCAGTTGTATTAGACATAACGAATTTACAAAAATCGGATGGACTCGCTTATGATTCTCAAGAATAACTTGGAAGGTTTGAATTCATATTATGCGGCTTTTACTAAATACTATTTAAATGTTTCATTCTCACAAATAGTAGTTTATCGAGAATTATTTATCATGCACAGTGAAAGTTGGTTAATCTTTAACCCGATAAAATATCTTAAGGAAAAAGGTGTTACGAGTTTTAAAATAACATTAAACCTGTGGTTCGTGATCCAGATACGGATAGTTTGTGATAAATAAAACTTTCATTCTATTCAAGTAAAGGAACTGAAAGCTGTTTTAGCTCAGAACACTGGATTATTTGTCAACAGGAAAAATATTTATTGTATGTAGCTAAGTAATTTATTGGTTTATTATCATTTAACCGTTCAGGATCATGATCAAACATATGTGATCGCGCCTTTCTCCCCCAGGGCTCCCATAAGAATTCTAGTTTTCTCCAAAAAAAAGAAATCGACACACGATAAGTTTATTAGGGGAGTCCAGTTATACAGTGAGTGTGTGAGTGAGTAAATATTAA
>BMAO01015943.1:0-30903 GCA_019973975.1 Trichonephila clavata
AATTCGTTTTTCAAACACAGTTTAAATGTGCTTTTAAATAATTTAGTTTTACAAATTACTTGATTAAAAACAAAAATAAAAAAATTTTATTACTCATATGACTTCCCAATCGACTGATTAGAGTTTTCATTTTGTTGATAAAAGGAATAGAGAGAATAAAGAGCAAAAAAAAAATGAGTGAAATAAGTCCTTTTATTCAGGACCAAATGTTAGTCTTCTATTCACTTGAAATAGCTGTAACAAAAAATCCTACAATGTCTTATTTCACGGGACAAGGATTCGCACAAGGTTGACTCTCTGAAGTGAAGCGAAGTGAGTGTTTACTTTCGAATTAGAATTGTCGTTCGGTGCCAGATCTGCAGCGAGGTGAACAATCTACGTTGACTGAAATTTCATTGGATTTCCGTTCCCGTTCTGATTCGCTGTTCCTTTTGAGCAACACGGTCTTTCTACATTCCCCCTGCCCTTTTCATTCCTTCGCTGTAGTTCCATTGTCTGTAAAAAAATAAAAAAGAAAGAATAAAGCCGAAGAATAGAAGTGCTATATGTATGTTATTTTATTTCTTAGATTGTTTCCAGAAACTGTTCTTTTTCATCATTGTTTGCAATGAGAAGTGAAAAGTCCGAGACTTGATGTTAAATATTGTAGTAGGGAGTAGGTTACTGTCTTGTTTTATACATATGTCTAATAATTAATAATTTATATTTTAAATATTCATTCGTAATAGTTTGAAAGAGAGAGCTTTTACGGAATACTTTCCATTATTTTCCGAATAAATTTTGAACTAAGTCTTAAGGCGTATATCTGAGGATATCTTTAATAGAATTAAATTAATATTTAAAGAAACTTTATGTAGCGATGGGATTGCAACAGAAATTTTAATAATTTGAAATAACTAATTTTAAAAAGAAACTATTTTTAAATGTACTTGTTTATACTATTTTTTTTATTTTTTTATTTTTTGAAAAATACAAAATATGCATTTTTTTTCATTTAACAAAAAAAAAGTAAGAAATGATTCCATATATTTTAATATTATAAAATTACTATTTTTTTTTAAAAAAATAAATAAGTTTTTTTTATTTTAAACATTACTGGTTGAAAATTCCTTTATTTTACATATTTTTGTGTAATAAAACGTTTGTTGCTCTGAATTTAATTTGTAATTTTGTTTCTGTATTGGGAATTTATAAGTTATTGTCCAAAGTACTGAAAGAATTTTATTACTAAAATAATTATATTGGATGTCAGAAATACATATTAACCCTTTGAAAGAACAATAAAAATTAAATAAATAATTACATGTACTAATGATTTTATGCTCCACAGAGAAAATATAAAAACAATATGTTTTACACGATGTACCATTATTTGCACGATTTTGATGTTTGTACCATTTCTTGTGCATTACGCTCAAGTTTATATGAGATTTTTAAAAGCGTTCTATAGAGTATTGCAAGATCATCCGTCTGGAGGATGGCTTTTTTTAGACCTTTCAGTTCATCAGTGTCATGGATTTAGGATAAGTAAACAATGTTTTTTACGTAACTCTTCAACCAAAAAAAAAGTCCGAAGGAGTGGTCTCTGGAGATATTTAGTTTTTTTTTGTTTTGTTTTTGGGTGTTCTACCTGTCATTATATTATGTTATTAATAAATTAAAATTCTTGAAAGTTGGCTGGGATTGTAAATAGTCAAAAATTTACTTACGTTGGAAATTTAATTTCGATGAGCATGGCTACAACTTGTACTTAGTTCTATGGTGACGCCATTCTGATTAGGTCAAAATGGCAACATTTAGGTTTTGACCCAATTAAGAAAATTGGACTTCAGTGTACAAAATTCTTCAGTACATAAAGTTAAATTGACAGAAAACTTAGCACAGTTAAAATGTCTTTTGAAAAGGGTTCGTAAGAAAACCTAGAAAAAAAGGTGAATGAAGAAAATTCATATTTTTTTAATGTAAAAGAAGACACTTAACGGGACAGAAATAAAAAAAGAGGGAGTGATGAAATACCAGTTCCCCTAGTAATAAATCCTTATATGAATTATTTGAGGTGACTAGAAATAATTATGAAAAGGTTTTAAAGTAAAAAACCAACACCAAAAATATTTTCAAAATTAGGATCAATTAACGGTAATGTACGGTAGGCTTGGTAAAATTTATTTTGACGCTTGTGGCAACAAATTTCATTTACCCGAAAATAATTGTACTTTAGTATCAGGCGATGCATTAGGATACAAACTAAACGCCTTTCAATAATAACATATTGGTACACTATCAAAACCAATGGAAATGCGTTCTAAATACAATAAACTTTTTTCTTCCTATTTAAGTGCATCTTTTTTTGTTTAACATTTTCTTGATATTAAATTTTCCTCAAACTACTTAATGGATATTTGTATTATTTTTGATTTTATAGGGTTAAAGTTTTGGTTATGAGGGTTAGTGAGTGAACATTAACTTCGCACTGTTCAGCTATACCAGGGCTTTTGGCGATGGATCTCATAATTTTGAACTATCGTCAAGTGATGAGGAAGACACCTGAACTGGCACCCCTTCTCCCCCATTCACCACACCAACAGGAGGACGTTTGAGCCATCCAGATATTTAACGTGCATCGCTGACCTACATAGCAGTTCTTCAGTGTTACTGGACTCAAACTCATGACACTCCAAGCACGAGTCCGTTACCTTGATCACTAGACTACCGTGACGACGTTAAATTTTTAGAAAAAAATAATTACTGCATTATTCTTTTAAATAATTCTTAGTGTCACTGTTGTACTTTAAATTTATTTTTATAGTTAAGCTAGAAAAACATGAATTTTTAAAAAAAATATTAACTTAAAGGATTTTTTTAAATAACTACAAATCTCAGACTTAAACCAATACCAGCTTTTATAGAGCATATAAATGGGAGTATATAAACAATATTTCAAGTACCTATCTTGAACAGAGGAAAAAGCCTTAAGGAAAAGAATACACTTACCCTTTTAACATGAAAAGTCTGAGAAAAGCACATTAAAATTTTTTAATGTTGTAAAATAATCTAATAATGCCTGTAGATCTCTAATTTTTAATATATTATTTATCAACTTATGTTCAACATTAAAAAACTATTTTCATTAAATATAACTAAATTTTTTTTTATTTAAAATAAATATTTGCATAATAGATATAGCATTTGTTAGGATACCAGATTATTCATCTGGTGCATTACATAAATATTCAGTTATTTCTTCAACATTTGTATTCAGTACATTTGTACTCAGAAGTCTCATTGTATTATGGGATGAATTCTGGGTTTTAGTTTAACATTTTATCAGCCACACACATATTCGAAATTTTCTATAAATAATATTTCTCAACAACTTGATAACCACGGAATTTTTTCTCAACAGAAAGAGTTAATGAAAACAAAGTAAAAGGCTTCTAACGTTTATAAAATATGTGTAAAAATAAATATTGGGGGGTCTTGAAATCAATCTTTATTAATTAACTATGAGAGAACTGAAGAAACTCGAAACATAGACCTTCATTTCCATTAATCAGTTAATGGCAAAATAGCAGAATATATAAACATCTACAATAGAATTGGTTTTATTCCATACAATATATGATAGTAAAATCTTGGTGACGTTAAATTTAATCAAAACTAATAGGTTCTGGAGAATTTGTAAAAAAGTTTGATTTTAAAGTAAACAAATAAAAATAACAATGAATATTCTAATGCGCTTTACAATATTCTAAGCTTACATTTAACAGATAAAGGACTAACTTCAAAGAAAAACTATTTGAAATGGCTATATTATATTATTTTAAGTTTCATTTAATTTGAAAAAAAAGTTTAAAAATCTTTGGGTTATATAAATACACTTATTTTTATTTCAGAGATAAAACATATAAATATGAGTTTTAAGATATATTATTTTTAGCTCATTCAAAAGAGAAACAGAAAAGAAATTCCCTTCCGAATATTATTTTCGTTTGAAAATTTGAAATAAAAAATAATGATAAACTCTCTCTTTGATATTTGAATTGATGCATATATTTTTTTTTGAAATGATCATTGATTTAAGTTTTAAAGTACTTTTTGTATAGTAATATGATAGGAAGTTTAGTTTTCACGTTTTATTGTTTGGAAGGTTATTATGTTGATTAATTTTCATTTAAATATCACACACTTTGGAACTTTTTGATTCATTCATCATTTTTTTTTAAATTCATAATATAATTTAAGTGAGCAAAAAAACAGGAATGAAGGTATTGAATAGTTTTTAACTCTCCGAGTACGACGTTTTTATACTTTCCGGTCCTGAAATACGGTGCTATTTTTTTTATCTACGTATATACAGCTGGCCACCGTAAATGCAACACCCTGAAGGATGCACGCAAATAACATGAAATTTACAACATGCATTAGCAGAGGTAAGATATGCAAATAATTTGAATTTCAGCGCAGACACACATCACTCACGCCTGTGGCGCCCCCTCAAAGCGTTATTTAAGACTTGGAGATTTCGACGATTTCAAGTTCGAAAATGGTGTTTTTCTTGTGATTTTTTCAAAAAACGATCAGTTATGTCTCGAAGAAAACAGCGATCAGCTTTTGATCAGGTATCCGAGTCCGACAGAGGAAGGGCAGTGGCCGACCGAGACTGTGGATTTACTTTCAGGTAAATCAGTAGTGGTGTTGGACGAAACCACACAACTGTAATGCAGATACCTGATCTTTGGGTGCAGGAGGGCATGACGGACCGACGTGGTCGATCGCATCCCCCTCAGTGCACCACTTCACGTGATGAAAGGCAAATTGTGCGCATGGCAGTAACGGATCCTTCAGTCACATCACAAACCATAGCACAGCACATTGAGTCTGTAACGCATCATTCAGTGCATACGCGTACCATTCGAAGCCGTTTACAGCAGAGTGGTCTGTCCGCAATTCGTCCATTGCTTGGTCGACCCTTGACGCAGAACCACATACGTCTCCGCCGCCAAGGGTGCGATGAAGTAGGATGTGGGCGGCAAAATGGAATGAATGTGTCTTTACTGACGAGTCACGCATCCGTCTGCAACATCACGATGGTCAGATTCGAGTCTGGAGACACCGTGGAGAGAGGATGCTGAACAGCTGCATTATGCACTGCCACACTATTCTTGCACCAAGTATTATGGTAAGGGGCGGTATTGGATTTCACTCTCGCACTCCTCTAGTACGCATTGCCGGTACTTTAAACAGCCAGTGCTACATCTCCGAGGTTTTGGAGCCAGTTGTCCTTTCTTACCTTCAGGGCTTGGCTACAGCCATATTTCAACAGGATAATGCGCGACCACATGTGGCAAGTATTGACCAAAGGTTCTTCGTCAATCACCAGATTGAATTGCTTCCTTGGCCGGATCGCTCTCCGGATCTTTTATCAAAAGAAAACGTGTGGTCCAAGGTTGCTCAATGATTGACCCTGATTACCCCCCCAGCTGCCACACCAGATCAACTTTGGCAACGTGTGGAAGCTGCTTGGTCTGCTGTACCCCAAGAACACATGCAAAGTCTCTTTGAATCAATGCGGAGGCGTGTGGCAGAGGTGATCCCCAACAATGGCGGCTACTGTGTGGCTACTGATTCTGGCAGGAGCCACACTTCACAGAAGTCTATAAATTTAATCATTTGATACTTGGTCAACATGTTATCTACAAAATAAATTTTGTTGTGCTATCTCTTGTCCTTCTTGGTGCTGCATTTACGGTGGTCAGTAGTTCATTATAATATATATCTTCATCAGTTGTTTTAAAATAATACATGGATTTTTATACCTCTTACGTTTTTAAAAAATACATAATATTGTACCCGATATTTCAGCGGGCATTGGTTAAAAGTTCAAAAAATGCATGCGATATTTTTATTTTCAAATGAATGTAATTTTTGAACATTTTATTTCGAAAAATGTTACAGAAATATTGTAATAAAACGGAAAAAAAGTAAAAGAAACACACTACAGTATTTTTTTAATGTTCAGTAATATCATAAATTTTCCATAACTTAGCGCAAGGATGGGTTGATCAAAATGTTCATCATTGATAAAAGGGGGATTTCTCATCAAATACTAAAAATGATCCCGCTTCATTATTTGTGAGAATATTGGCGTGTTTATAGACTCTTTTTGACCAATACCAATGGTAATCTGGTATTTTTACAAGACCTTGAAAAAATAAAAAGGCAAAAAAAAAAAAACCCATCATTTCGTCAATATTTATTGAAATCTACGATTTATGTTCCCCTACATAGTGCATGGATGTGTGTGTGTGTTTCGAGGCAAATCTATATGTTTCAAAAAGCCTGGAAACTCACAAATACGCTGGGTAGGAAATTCAAGCAAGACAAAAGGAATTCCTGAACCATCTAGCGCCATCTGGAACCGAAAATAAACATCAAATGATGTATTTTTAACCTACACGAGGAAAAAACAGGATCAGTATTGAAATGAAGATAAAAAATTCTTTCCCCGCGATTGGGACGAAATTGATACATCGCTCAAATCGCGGGAGCCTTACGTGGAGAGTTAACATGGTGAAATGGCGTAAAATGAAATTTTTTAATATTTTATTTTTACGCGCCGTTATTTTTCTGTTGTTCATTATATCATCTCTCAATCAAAATATAAAGATAAAATTTTTCATAGGATTAAAGTAGAAATACTTACTTATATTACTATTTTATAATTTTCTTACTCATTAGTCGGTGCAGTGAAATTCATCCTAATTGCATTGCCATTGTGGTGGACCTTTATTTCAATGTATTATTTATCAAATGCCGGTCATTGACCATCAGGTCATTAGGCAAATTCAATGTATGAATACTATAAAATTGTAATGAAAACCAATAAATTATGCTATTACTGTAGTTTAATTGAAATTCAAATTATTCAGTGAAGGAAAAAGTTAACTGATATTTGGGAATGGATGAGAATTTTAAATTGTAGAATCATACTTTACATTTCCCTGGTCAGTATAACAAAAAGAAAAATCAGTTTTAAAGATTTTTTATCAATATGTTTTAATTAAAAAACAACACATGAATATAGTACATTTATACTTAATGAACGTACTATGATTGGTTAATATTTAGTAACATGTCCCTTGATTTGGGAAATTAACGTACATGCGATCCGGCATACTGTACATTAATACCTTGGAGTAATTTTCCCTGATAGTTTCAATAACGGGGGTTCGCACTTACTATGAATTCTTTTTTTTCTTCACTGGCTAATTTACGAAGATATATCTTGGTTAAATCCCACATATTTTACGAAGGTTTTAAATCGGGGAAATGTTCAAACGTACAAATAGTTTAATTTTATTATTCCTAAGCCAAGGTGAGATGGCATTTGAGTGTGATTTCTTGTTCGAAGGCACAATCACACGTTGCACTTATTAGCTAAACTTTCAATAAACACTTTATCTTTACTTTATTTCGTATTTAATGTGTTTGCACTTAGTTGCGTCACTTGCACCCATATATTTCTTTAGAACCGGGATGGCATTAAGTCGATTGCAATCAACCGGTAGACCATCAAGACAAGTTGAGGTGTTCGCCTTTACTAAGAAATTGCATATTAAAAGAAATATATTTATGGAACACCAAAGCCAGCAAGACTTGAGAATCGTCTTTCATAATCGATGTGACTGTGCTTACATCAAATGAATCAATAAATTTATAGAAGACACTTGTACCTACATTGGAATCTATCCATGAATATTAACACTTTCACTATCGCGGCATTAAAAAAAAACAAATAACTGCGAAACCAGCCCTATGAAGTCATTTTTACCCACATTCCGACTGAAGGAGAAACACAAATGGGGATCAGTCCTTTTCGCTACAACCTGAGAATCACTATTGAGATACCATCCTACATCCTTCGCTTCCACCGGTTTGAGTTCTCGTGTTCATGTCATGTCCATAAAAAAGGCAGATTTTGGCAGCGAACAAATTAACTCGGCACTTCACTTGCAGGGTATGTCATACCAACTGTCTAACTTTTTTCAAGACTCCATCAAAACTTTTTTCCAGAAAATGAACAGTTTCTCTTGTAGCTGACTTTAAAGTCATATACTTTGAGAGGCCTTAGTTTGTAGGCGAATTCTAGAGCGTAATTTGGGATACCACCCCTTCTGGTATGTCATACCCTGCGCGTGAATCGCCGTTACAGTTGTAAATGCATGAGAACGCTTTAAAATCTGCCTTATACAATGGTGCTTTGTTATAGTTATGATGCAGAAATGTTATATTTAAGTAAGTAATTTCATAGATACAGTTTTAAATAGATATAGTACAACAGTATTTTCGGATGAAAAAAAGTTTCTTTGTTAGGTTGATAAAGAAGAATCGAATGCTGAAGAGTATAATAGCAAGTATGATTCCTCTTATGAAATCTATTCATATAACTTAACTGATGGAGTAATTAGCGTCATTCATAAAATGACCATTTCATATTCAAGGGCTAGAAAATCTAATCATTTGTCTTTGACAGTAATATTTATGTTGTTGAACGTTGCGGCAATAAATGGTCAAATTATTTTTAAGTAGTTAGACATCACCTACTAAACATTTAACTAGACACTGGTTTCTGAAGTATTTTGCATTTCGATTAACAGAAAAAAGGGAAAAAAACCAGCAAGCAATGCTTCTACGAATTTTTAAAAAATAACATTCCCTGAAAACGTTGCACATACTCGCGACGAAAACTAAAGGATCGTATCAACAATGTAATGAATGCTCTAATAAAAAGAACAGAAAAACTAAATTTACGCATGAAAAATGTAATAAACATATTGTATTTTCGAATTTTCTTCTTTTAATACCTTTACATGCAAATTTTACGGTAAAAACAGAAAGTAAACACCTTTGGGTTCGAGATTCCCTCCGGGTAAAGTTAAAGTCGTTTTTTCGCGCATGAAGTGCGCAGTTAAAAACATTCGTCGGTTTCAGGTTAACAGCTGCATGTTTGTTCTCTGCTCGATTCATTGAATACATCCCCGCTCCACGGTTTAGTAATGATCTCTCATATTTTATAAGAGGGGCATAATGTCAAATCAAGTATTAAGAAGAGCAAACTCACGATTGTAATACAGAATAGCCACACCTATGCCTTTCGGTTGAAATCAACACTTTAAGAACTACAGAAATAACTTTTTCCTGGTAAATGCCGCCCATAATTGTGACAGCGTCTTGTAATAGGACGACCAGTAGAAATATCTCTAATTTGGAATCTACCTGTTTTCAAATAAATATCGATATTTATTTACTGAAGAGATTGTGTTTCTAAGTGTACAATACATTTCAGAGTATTACAGGCTGATTTGACAAGTGTCTATTATTCTTATTCAGTAGTAAAATTGTATGGGTACATTAACCACATTGATACATTTTAAGGGTAATTCAATTTTTAAATTCATTGATTCAAGAATTTCTCACCAAGAAAAATAGTTAACGGCATTATATACACGGAAAGCCACAAGTAGTTTGATTTAAATGTACCCAAAAAACAGTACCTACTGTTATAACAATGTACTTAGACTTATACCTATTTCAGAGTAAATATTATTTTAACATTTATTTGCAGCTTATATCTTTCATAATTCCAAGCAAATATGATTTCTAGGAGTTTTCCCCTTGTTTTTTGTAAAATGGATCGGACTTTTTTTTATGGAAAAAAAAAGATGCCCAGTTTTTTTATTCGAAAAATAATTTTTTCTTCTTCTTAATAATCAGTTAAGTTATTTTATAAGAACTGAACGTCATGCCGTTTAACTAATATATACACCGTGATTTAACAACTCCTGTTTAGTTTATAGAAAATTTAAACATACGATATTTTACAACGCGTTATGAAGTTCTGAGGCAAAATTCATACACACTTGAAAGAGGTTAACGAAACTTTATTCATTTATAAGGAAAATAAAGTTCCTTCATTGAATTCCTAACCATACATTTATTTTTCATACTGCTTGTTAGAAGCATGCGTTTGTCTTACTTTTGTCGTAACTTTCGGATTAGATTGCAAGTGAAACCATTTTCTTTTTCACCAGAATAACTTGGGCACATAAATTCCTCTTAACTTGTCATTTGCGCAACAAGGAAGAAAATACTGCCTGAAAAAAAACAATCAATGGAGGTGAAAGGTTTTACGTGCTTGGTAAGAACAACATGTCTTGAATAAGAAGAAATTGTAAAAGAAAGGAAATATAAAGTGATTCCGTGAACCTAGGAATACTATATTGGATGACTTTTCGTATAGTTGCTTGTACCTACCTCAGAGTATAAGCAGTTTCTTTCTTCTTTGGTTAATCAAAGGTTTTCTTCTTGTATATTTTTTGTGAATGGTTGGTCATGTGTGTGATGGAATGCGTAAGATCAAGATAAAAAATGACATATAATTTGATTTAACATTGCTACATGTAATTATAAGTAAATGTCAAGACATATGTAATTTTAAATTAATATCAATAAAATGGTTTATTCTAAATAATATTGAACAGGATTTAAAATAAAGTTTGAAAAATATATGTAGCATTATTGTTTGAAGTACACTATTATGATTGACGGTATGATATAGCAAATTACAAGTTAAAGTGCCACTTATTCTATCATGGGTTGTTTAGTAATAACTATTTTATCTTCTTAATTTTAGCTTTTCCCCCCTTAAAATTAACTAAACAAATCTAAAAACCAGGTATCTAAGGTATCTAGTCGGATACTTTAAGAAGTTAAAATGACGACAGATCTAGCATTTGACCCTACAAGCTTACATAACGTGTAAAGGTGAGGGTTTTGAGCTTAGACCCTAGCCCTCTACATGGTAAATCATTAGCGGCAAGGGAAACTGTCCTCGAAGTTGGCAAAAGCAACACAAGTCATGACTTCTCAATCATGACCGTTTCCTTGCCAAACATTTATCACTCAGAGAGTAAAACAGCAAACAAATTTTAAAGAAATATTAATTTGAAAAGTTTAGGGGAGAATATTCTACAAACAATGAGTAAATTCTTTAAAAAAGGTGTGAATGCTGTATACTCGTTCACAATCTAGATTTTTCTATCTTGTTATCTATTTTTGGAAAATAAATCGACTGAATTCTATAAAATTAAAAATAATTAAATTATACATTCATTTATATACATAGTTGGCAACTAAAATTGCAACACCACAAAGTAGGGACGTTTCAAAGGTTTGATTCTCATGAAAGAAGGAAGGTGTTGGTTTTTGCAAATGATTATGATTTTGGTGCAAAAAAAAAAAAAAACACGCTGCAGAGAGAGAAACAGTATCCCGTGATCCGTATACAGTTACTCAAGAGGTTTCTCATTCAATAATTGAATTTGAAGTTTGTTTTTTAGAGAATCTTGTTATGACGTGTAAAAAAAGTCAATAAACAATCAACACGAGACAGAATTTTATAGTGGCAAGATCATGGCGTATCGAGAGTTTGATTTATCGCTACATGATGCAACTATTCACATTGTTCAGAATGCAGTGATCACTATCCGAATATGGGATTCATGGATTCAAGAGAATCATACTGGGCTTCAAGCAGAATCTCAAAGGTCTACCATCAATAAGGTCCAAATGTACTAATGTGTTTAGAGTTCGACAATGAAGGATTTTAAGGCCATACCATGGTCAGGAAGTTTGCTTGATTGCAGCAGGATAAGTTTCCACACGGGTTGTGCGATAACATCTGGGAGCACAGTGTCTGCACTCCAACTATTATTGTAACTTTTTTTGCACATAAGCATAAAAAGTCGTGATTAAAAGGATGAGGCCAAAGGCAAAACTTGATACATGGATGGTAAATATATATATACCATGTCATAGTTTCTGACAGGTTCTGTGAACAGTCCCTTATGGATTTATCCATTTTTATAGAACTCAATAACTTGCATTCCACTTGCATGTTCTAGGAACCTTACGCTTCTGATGGTATGGACATTGAGGATGATAGCATTCAGTACCTTCTGATTCTTAAGCATGCAACAAACCACAAGACCAAAATTATCACCTCAATCCGGAGAGTGATATTGGCTTATATAGGATACACCGATATACACTCACTAACCAGTGAGTCGGTGGTTATACGAACGAACAGTATAGTTGATAAGGCAATCGTGTGAGTTGTTGCTGTTGTATTAAGTGGGTCTGATTGCTTTGATTGCTGCGTCAAGTGGGTTTGAAGACATTAGTTGATGCGTAGTCAGCAATGAGAAGGATAGAACTTGATGCCTCCTGATTCGTAAGCGCATAACATACCTACAGACAAAAATGATCACCTCAGCCCAGAGGCTGCTAATTGAATTATATAGGAACCACAGCTACATCATTATATATACGTTTCTTGTCTCTCCACAGTCATATTCTTAAGATATTAAGACAATGGATGTGTCCTATCTCGGAAACTCTGTAGATGTCATGTTTGAGCAAAACAAAAAAAAATAATGCAAAACCATGTGTTGTGCATCGTGTGTATTCTTACCATGACACAGAATGTGTTCAACTGTTGCCATGACCAATACTTTGAATACATCTCTCACCCAATGCAAACATCTGCTCATGTATTGAGACGCCATCGCTCTCTACCCAGTACGATTGAAGAAGTTTGGCATTAAGTTGAAGCAGCATGAAATGACTTGTCCATAAGGCAATGCTCCTCAAGCTTTAAATATTTGATTCAGTTCCACATTTTACTGACACACACACTTATAACAAAATGCAATTACTGGAACAAATATAGAAACATGATAATAAACAAAATCATTCTTTTTCTTTCCACCGTTCTGAACCTTCATACATTTTCCTACCGGACGCCTTTCGAATTTTAGTCTTGTGCAATGTCTCGGAGTGTTCAAAAAAGACTATCATAAATTAAAGAAAATCCCTCTAAAGCCGAGCTTCTCAAAGTTTTGATATTTGGTCCCCAATTTTCAATCGTAACTTTCATCGAACAACCTTCATGCAATAACAATGTCTTAAATAAAACAATAATGTACTTTGACGCTAAAGCTACACTACAACTTTAATTATAATCCGTAGAAATTATGAAGATATGTTATAAATTTTGTATATAATTTGGCATATGACAATCCCATGTGGGAGTCACTAATAATTACTAACTTAGTTCTAGCTTAGTACTGATAAATTAATTATCAAATATGTGTTACAGTACTTATACATTTATACGTAAATTTAATGAATTGTAATGGATCTATACGGTCTTTTACTAACCTCTACTTTTTTTTCCTCAAAGCAATTTATTTATTTCAACCAATCGTCACCGAGAGCCAGGCATGATTTATGTAAATAAGATAAATTATATAAATTCGGTTTTCGCTTGTTAAGAAGCAAAGTAATAGGAAGTGAGAAGTCAGGTGAATATAAAGATCGAGAAATCGACACGAAGTTGTTTACAAGTGTAGCTAGCCTGATACGTGTGGATGTACGTGAAGAGAAACGGATTGAAAATAGTGAAATTCATTATTACTGAGCGTGGAGTCTTCACCAATTCTTCAGCCATAAAAAGTGCTGAAGTCGTCATTAAGGAACCACCGCAGAAAAATATAAGATCAGTGATTTTGTTTAAGAAAATCAGATTAGTATCGTGTGGTGTAGTTGTAATTGTGCGCGTTTAAGCTGTCCTAGATTCAGTTGAAAAAAATTATGTATATTCCTCTAGTATTGATGCCCCACTTCATTACTCCACTCTCACTTATCTTAACTTGAATTGTGTTGTGTCTAAACTTATTTACTGATAAGCATCAATAAATCTGTTTGAATTGCAATTATATATTTTAATCATTTATGTCCGCCTACACATCCAGCCGGAATTTCAGATAGACAGGAAGGTATTAGTGTAAGGGGTGGCTACAGGTCACCACAGAGTGAGAATGTCCATTTTATGTTTTATTATGTCAGAATATATATATTTTTTGCTTCTTTTCAGAAAAGTGATAATTATTAGAAATGTTTTAATTTCAATATGTTCGCACCTCCTTCGTAGTGTTATCACCTCCCCCTCACAGTTTAATAAAGCTTGGCATAATGGGTTATTCAGTTTGACTAATGCCTAACAGGCTTAAAGTCCTTTTGGATGTTCGACGGTGTCAGTTGTGTATTTGTATTGAATCCTGAAAACTCAAAATGCTTACAAATTTAATTATGTTTCTTCATTATATGCTTTTTATGAATCATCAATAAAATTTCATTATAAATATTCTACCTGGTGTTGAAATTTTAATATTTTGTAAGGTATTTAATCACTGTTAATTCGAATCAAATATTAGCTCAACTTAATATAAAATGTCAATATCTGTCAATATTGTAAATGAAAAGAGCAGTTGCTTGTAAACGTTATATTAATTCTAATGAAAATATTTACTTTTTCATACTTAGTCTAAATAAATACATCTTAATGCATTTTTACAAGGCTACGAGAGGACAGAAATATGTACTTTTAAACATAAAAAAGTAGGTAAAAACTAAGATTGAATAAAGTGAGTTTTTTAAATATCATTGAATACAAATTAAGAAGAGGGATTAAGGAGAGAGTAAACTGACTTCAGGGCATATTTTTCAAAGGTAAAAATCCATTTTCGAGTTGAATAAATACAGTAAAAAAACAAAAGAAAAGATTTGTGAATTAAGTTCAATATTTCATTTATTTTGAGCATTTTTTTTTCCTGTGTAAATAATCTATCATTTTTTTTCTTTGAATAAATGTCTCTCCAACTGAAACGGAAAGAAAAGAAAGATTTCAACTGGATATTTCTCACTGAATAAGAATAATTCTTGAATAGTGGACAAAATAACATAGAAGTTTAGAAAAATAGTAACGTGTGTAACGAATTTAATTATAATCGAGGTGGTAAAAATTAAAATGCCTGAAACCTCCCTGCTTGCGAATGTATGAAACAAATTATCATCAAAATCCCAGAACATTTTTAATGAGAAAAAAATGGGCTCCCACAAAAAAAAAAGATTATTTTCCGAACTTTGTTACGCGCGGAAAATCTTAGAGCATTCATTAATGATATAAAAAAAGCCTCTTTCCATTTTCTTCACGTAAGTTTGATAGAATTTTGTACTAACAGAAATTATATTATTTTCGATTTAATACAAAAATTATCTGTGAGTTACTTTACTCTTGAAATAAGCATTCAAATCCATACGATGAGATTTTAAAGTGTGTAAATATATAAAGTGAAAGACAAGTTGAATCGAAGATCTTTGGGCAAAATTTGAGATGTGCTAAAACTTACAAACAAATATATTTTATGCATAGGCATGTATGACTGGAAGTGAATTGTTAAAATACGAACATAAAAAATATACCACGAGAAGTAAACAGTTTTTTTTTACTTTCAACAGCATTGCAAGGTGCTTCATTGTAGCAATGTTTACAAATAATTGCTCAAAATTGTAATAGCCAACAATAATACCAGTTAAGCCATTGCTTCTCAAACTTTCAATATTTGCGACCCAATATCCAATCATAATTTTAATCGCTCCTTCCTCCATACAACAACAATGCATTAAATTTGATAATAAGATACTCTGAAGCTAAATCTACAGTAAGACTTTTACTTTTTAAGTCTGGCTGGCTGATATAAACGTCTCTCTCAGCGAGTCCGCAATTTCCCATGGACGTATATATACGTCTTTCCAAAATAGATTTTTTTCTGCTCATTGATATTCATAAAATTATTGGGAATTATTTATTTGTAATGCAATAAAACGTTCTTTACAGTGTGTTTGCGAAGGATTTAATTATGTCAGAGGTTTTCTTATTTATTTCCTTTCAAAAAACCATAATACACCATATACGTTTGCATACTTGCAAAACGGTGGCATTGAGGATCGAATCACGTAACTGTAATTGACAGTTAAAGGATTAATTATGAACCGTACTAATTATATAGATTAACGTTAACTTTGCGTATAGTCTTACGCATATATAAAAGAAGAGCATGTGTGGAGGGCTATTTATTAAACTTTTTCTTAACTTAGTAATGTTAAATTAATTAAGAAAATACACTGTGCAGTAGTGATACTTTCATAGGTGTATTATATCAGCCCGTTATTGTTTTTTAAATATTTTTTTATTCTTTCAAAATGTATTTTGTTTGTTTACTTTCAATGAATTTATAATTTTTTTTTTGAAATAATCTTTTTTAATTTGACTTTTCAATATGCCCATGCCCTCCACCAAGGTTTATCACGCTCCCTCTAGGGGGGGGGGTGCCTCATAGTTTGTGAAGCGCTGAGTTAAAAAGCTGTGATTGGCTGGAAATGGTTTTGGTAGAGGGCAGAAGGGGGGGGGGAATATATGTTATATGATGCATCTGCAGGAAACATCATTTGTAATAGTGCTTTAGGCAGTGATAAGAGATTTTACATTTTCTAAAAATGGATTTTTGGAAGGAAGAAACATATTTTTCTTTTTCAATCTTCTTTATTGCAGATTATAGACTTTTGCTTAGGTGAATAAAAAAACAGCCGAACAAGTCACATAAAAAAATATATACAGACCTTACATCGCACATATAATTTTGAAAAAAAAATATTCGTCAGCTTTTTGTTAATATTTTAAAATTAACTTACAAATGTCAAAATGCTTGGAATATGAGGAGCAAAATTTAAATTATGAACCCGTCAGTTCAAAATTTTATTTTTTAGTGGAGAAATTTCAAAAACACATTTCCTGTGCAAAATTTGTAAACATTTTACCTTTCCTCGACTGTATTTTACCATTAATAAAAAAAACATATAGAAATATTTTATATTTTGAAGATTTTAACACTACATCACTATTTAATATTAAGCATCAATTATAAAATTACCATTTTTTATTATGTAAGTCATTTTTCATCAACAGCTTACTTTTTTTTCAATGAATCAGATTCTTAGAAAATCCAGATATTGTTCATGATAATGTCATCTTGGTGACGATGTCTCTTTCTTCAGCACAACACACTATTCGAAATGCCTCTCGCTTAAGTTTTATAATGTATTCCATCATTCGAGTGTGATATGTAATATTTGAAAAACGGTGTCTGACTTATAATCACCTGAGATAACATCATGAATTTGAAAGGTAGATGACGTGATCAAAGTGTTCCTCGATCAGGACTCTAAGTTAGTGCTTCCAAAAGTTTCATTATTTTCGAGTCAATATTCAATCCTATTTTACATTACCCCCTCCTCAATGCAAAAGGAATGCATTGAATTCAAAAATACTATACTTTGACACTAAGGCTACTATATGAATTTAACCTCTTATGTGCCACCGGCGTATATAAACATCTCACTCAGCCAAAGCGTTGAATGTCTCGTTCATATACATACGTCTTTCCGAAGTACGATGTTTTCAGTGCACTGTCATCCTTAAAATTGTTCCGAAGGCTTTGGAATGCAATAAAAATATCTTGACAGTTTTTGCGAAGGACTGTCAAGGTTTTTGTTTATTTCTTTCTCCACCCATCCAGTATATCACACATGCACGCCTACTTGGAAAACAGTGTCATTGGAGAGTGAATCACCTAACTTTTAATCAGCAGTTAGGGGATTAATTATATGACCAAGGGCTTCTCAAGAATCCTCTCCCGTTCCGATCTTCTTTTAGCAACAGTTCTTCAATTTGTCACTCTTAAAACCTTAAAATCCTCCTCCACACAATCAGCCCATCTCAATTTAGCTCTAACAATAATTCTTGTTCCAATAGACTAGGAAAATTCTGAATGTTGAAAATGAGGAATCCATACAACAGTTGTGGACCAAAAACCGCAAACAACCAAGCTTCATGGTTTTAAAGAAATCGGCTTCCTTAAATAGCTTATATCAGTAGTTCTCAAACTATATCGGCGGTTCTCCAGGCGTCTGCAGCACCTTTCTAAAGATTCTACGAATGGCTGTTTTATAATGTTCCTTCTTTTGCAGATTCTTAAAATACCTTGTGAAAAAATTGAAAGACATGGCACCCTAGACTATATCACAGAATTGCTCCCAATAAAAAACTACTATAAAATACTTTGGTATAGAATATAAATTCAGTTTTTTTTTGTTGGCAATTAAATTGCCATTACAACAATGTAATATTTTAATTAGATGTTTACTTTTTTCTGGACGGAAAAATTAGGAGTGTCAATGAATATTTGTATAAGTACAGGTTAGTGTTAAGATTATTATGGAATATTTAAAGTTGTGAGACTCCCTAGTGTTGGGACTCAGAAAAAATTGTTCAAAATCTTGACGGTCGGTGATGTTACGCTGGCACATAAAGGGGGCCAGAGTGATCGAACTTTTAAGAACCGCTGCCTTATATAACTCAAAATTATGCTGTGTTCTCCATAATTCATTCTCAATCACAACATAAAGTTATATCTAAGGAATTTTCGCTCAGAGATGGCTAGCTGCTATGTATGTGATTTAGTCCAAGTCAAAAGTTCAGATCAATTTAGACATTTAGAAAAATCTTAGACCATGAAGGCAGCAATTATCAGTAAATATAATATGTTTCTTAACTCCTGTACCAATGTCATTTAGAATGCTAATACTTGCGCTCAAATAGTTAAAGTTATCTACTAGGGAGAAATAACTACAACAGGAATATTTATGATCGATTAAATATACACGACACGTCTACAGTATTCCTTAAATTGCAACTTCGATGGAAATATTGGTGGAAATTTTTAATGTTCAAATATACAAAAAACACCTGATGCACCAAGAGGAAATTTTGAAACAACTGATTTTATAAAAGTTGTAATAAGTATTATAACACAAAATAAAATTTGCTGATTAGCGAAAAAACCATAATTTTTGAACGATAAGCTAAATTAATCTATTAATCGTTAATTAATGTTGCAAGCTGATAAATTTTTAAATTTTCTATTTTGTTTTTTGACTTTTAATAATTCAAATTCAAAAATATTGCCAATTATTGTTTGCTTTTCATTTGCAGTTCTATTTACTATTGTTTCTGATTAAGTTATTTATAAGATTTTGTTTAGATAATTATTTGAAGCATCGATATCCATATTTTACTTTTATTAGATTTGTATGCATGTTAATATATCTAAATTGTAAAATATAATTAAAGTCATATACAGCGTATTGGCAGAAAATTATGAATCACAAATTTTATACTTAATTCAAAATGAAACACTTTATGCTTCATTTCAAATGACTTAAAACTAAAAAATGGTTATTGAGAATAATATCTCTCGCAAAAAGGCTTAGTATTACGAAAACAAGCTTAAAACTTTATTTAAAAAGATACTTATATAAACGATTTAACTTTGTAACGCTTCTCATAACAACTTTTTAAGAAACGTTTATGAAGACCATGATCTGAAGCACCTTTTTAAGAGAAATTTAAATACCAATCTATAGAGGGCTGTATTCAATGTCTTTTTAAACTTACGAACGGGTGATTTAGCTAAATGTTACAATTTCACCAGATATAATATAGTGTGTCACAAATTCCCCATGGCAAAACAAAATGGTATGTTATAGAATATACTCTAGAACGTGACGCAGCAGCATATTTCTTTTGGAACAGCCTCAAAAAGCTAAAAAGCAATATTGTCTACTAAATGCTTATAAAAAGAAGATCTTACACTGCAATGTTATTTGCTTTAACATGATCATAGACACCATTTACATTTTTCTTAATGCTTAGAAGAATTTTAACATACTTTTTAATGGCTCTTAAGAAAAGATATACAACCTGTATTTTTGTCGAACATAGTTCTGGAAAAAGTTTGATCGTTTTTACGTAGGGTACACATTTGTGTAATGCAATTAACATTTTCCTTATTTTAGGGCATATGACTTATTCCAAGGGTAATGCTGAATACCAAATATTTTGCTTAGAATCTTAAATAAAATGCAACAAATGAATAAATAATCATATTATAAATTCAGAGGATAAAAAAGTACATTTTATATGTGCATCTTAAATGCATATATTGAATGTATATTTTGCGTGTGCAAAATTAGGTACCATTTTCGAGAGATTTTATGCAGGATTTTTAACGTAATTCAGATCTCTACTTTTAATAAAAAATAATAATATTAAAAGAATAATAAAATTGTAAATTATATAAATTAGGAACATCTAAACTATAAACAATTAATTTGTTTTACATTGTATACATATTTTCCCTGTGTTTAATGTACTATTTTTCAGGTAAGCCCCAATCATGAATTATTTATATCCTAAATACAATGAATGTTCTAATGTAAAATGCAGTCCAACACTGATATGAATGCTTGTACTTATTTATCCTGCTTTTTAATTAACATGCTTTTCAATTTAACTCGATAAATATACAAAATGAAAATGAAATAATATTCTTAATTTTCTTATTTGACAGTTTTAAGAAAATCAATAAATATTTTTTTAAAATTATTATTAAGAAAGTCATATTGCTCAGTTTTTTTTCTTTAAAGAAAACAATATTTACTCATTATGTTAAAAAAATATGTTTTACTCTAAAATCTGTAATAATGTAGGCCTAATCCAAGAAGATATTCGTGAAAAAAGTTATTGTTGAATACAATACTATAACTCAGGGGTGAATGATTTCCTTTGGCTTGCCCATCACATTGTGTGAAAAGTGAAAACTGAGGGAGGGTGCACCCCTTTAAAATAATTGCATTCATTATAAAAAAATGCAAGTTAAATTAAGTAGTGACAGTATTATTCAACATTTATTGTGTTTATTTCATATTATGATACAAATTCATATTATTTATTTTATATTATGATCATGGTTCATTTAATTACACAAGTGTACCCTGACATACACTTTTCTCCAATTATTTTCAAAATCAGAAGTGCGATTGCTTGTTAAAATTCTCATTATAGCCTACAAATTCATGTCAGCCAACTTGCATTTACACTTATCTTTGTTAACCTCCAAGCAAGAAATGTTTCCTGACAAATATATGTCAATTGAAATATAAAGAACAATTTTCCCCACAGCTCATTTTCTCATGCTTGTAAATTTTTCACTTGGTAAAGATTTGTAATTGTCAACGCCATATGATAACATAACATATTTCCTTCCCACTCTGATCTTACAGCAAGTCAAGAGTTGAAGCTACAGTCTTCCAGGTGCTGTACAAACATCAGCAGTAATAGGATAATAGATCAAATTGAATTTAGGCTCAATTTTCTTAAGACTCTAAATCCTTTTTATGGCGTCGTCCTTCAAACTCTACAGATTATCTCTTAGCAGAAACACTTCCAGACATTCATTAAAGAAAAATGAAAGACATATCTTTGATCAAGCAAGAAAAAGAAATCTCAGTTTGAAGTTGATTTTCTGACTGTCTTCGAGGGCAGCAAAAAATTATTTGCATTAGATATTTGTCTGTCCCTACTGTAACATTTAAAAAAAATTATTGCATGAAATACAACACCTTTTTATTTTCATACATTTTTTAATAAAAAATAAATATATCTAAACCCGGGAAGAGTTGAATGGGGCACTGAGTCATCCCAGATTCATAAAATATTTAATTCTAGTAAAAAGGTTATATGTGTTACAAATGATCGTGTCAGCATCCTCTTATATGACAGTTTTCATGTAAGCTAAAATGTATTTGTCGCAACGTTTCTTACAATCTCAAGGTGCTTAGAGGGACTTAGTTTCCCGCGAGACCATTTTTGTTCTAAAATATTTTCTATGAACAGACAATATTTTCCCCCTGGGAATTCCTTAGTGGTTTGGATTGTTGTGTTGTACGACCTATTATGGTTTATAAATGTAAATAAACACAGTATAAAAGAAGAAATGGGTAGCTATGATCTCTATTGAAGGAAGTTGAAACCGATCAAGCAAGAAAAGAACCTGCTGAAATAATAAATATAAATCGTGATAGCAAATTTAAATTTGAAAAATAAAAATTATAAATATGAAATATTCCAATGAAAGGAAATATTTTCAAATTCTACCAAAAGAACTCCATCGGGAAAAATACGAAATTATTAGTGTACACAAGCCACGCTGTGCCCTTTCAAGAACTTATAAGACTTTGACAGACATCAATTTTAAAATTAATCAATTCATTGCTTATCCTAAACTTAAACTATTCCCCCCAGACTTTTAAATTCAGTTATATTCCTTGTTTCTCAAAGCCTGATTTTTTTCTTATTACAGTGTGTGAAATCATTTAATACTATTGCTTCGATTGTTTTTCTCACCATCCATTACTTTTCGTAATATGTATATGTCAAATAAAAGTGAACTCGTAAATGCGAAGAGAACTATTTGTTGGTATTGATGATAAGCACGGACAAAAGCTAAGTAGGATGTGAAAGGATGAATTCAAGTTTCTGTCTTTAGGAGCAGATTTTGAAAAACTTACGAAATAAATCTCCACGGATTCACCTTCCTTTATTCTGCTCGAAAGTGTTTTATCAGTAAAATAACATTTCCCGCAAACTATTACTTACAAATCCTTTTGTACTGGAAATATTTCTAAGGTTTTGAAATCACTTTTTTTTTCAACATTTTAAATCCCCTGAATCACAAATACTATAAATGAGTTCGGCATTAAAAAAGGCAGCAGTGCCTTTGAAGAAAAAAGAAAAGAAGGAATTCCAGAGAGCCTTTGCTTACGTCATAAAGAAGATTCTTTTCAATGTGATTCACATCAGCTTGACTTAAAATGTATTAAAAAACACTGTTTCTGACAATACAGTATTTTACTTATTTTTCATTTCCTCTCAAAGGAGTTTCGTCAGAAACATATTCTTTATATCCATATATAATATTTTCCTTGCTATTTAAATTTATTTACCAACTTATTTGTGTTTTTCTTTTCTTATTACTTCATCTCATCTAAGTTTCCTTGCCATATTTTATCTTCTAATATGCATCCTAACTCGAGAGAAGTTAAGTAATCCATACTAACGTTAAAGTTAGGAGTCACCCCAATCCTTTTATTCTGTAACTATTTTTATTGTACAAGATAAAAATCAAAATCCATTGCATAATTTAATCACTTACCCAAGTAAGATACATTTTCACTATCATTAAATGAATGGTATTTATCCGACTACCCTAAAAATGAGAATTTTGCTAAAAGTTGACAAATTTTGCTTATGATATTATTTTATAGGTCATTTTATTAGCTTTATAAAAATTCCAAGTTTATTATTTTCTGTTCACTAGAACAAAAACTACAAGCGTTTTAGTAAATGTAGATACCATTACTTTAAGCAAAATATACATTAAAACACATTTCACACGATTTTTTTTTTGAAAATTCTCAAACACGACTAGCGATTGCTAAACAAGCTTTAAAAATACTTAACTGAATTTTTTTGTGTACGTTCTGTATATAGTAAACATGTTTTACCCTTCAGATTTATCATTCGCTGTTTGATTATAAAATTTACAGCCCCTTCTATGAATATAATTACTGTTTTTTAAAGAAATTTCATATAATAGCAAAGATAAAGGGTTCTAGTTTTTGTAAAAACTAAAATATCTCTTATACTGAAGGTCATTTTAAAAACGAATAGCATAGCAACACATCATAATTGGAAAATTGAAAATGTGTTAATAAACTTTTGGTCTAGAATGAGCTGCGATTATGTTATATTTTTTTGTCAATTTTTACCCATTTTTTTCTAATTCTAGAAATAATAATTTCTTTTTCTTTTCTTAATTTTCGCATATTTTTCTTAAAATGCATTAAATAAATCTAAAAACATCAAACAAATCTCCATTATATTTTTTAAAAATTTTTTTGGAAATAGCCGAATGCCTTAAAGGCAAAACTATCGTTTTGTGTTCAATTTATTGCAGTTTTATGTCTTTTAATGATTGAGAAATAGCATTTTGAACTTTTTCTTGCATGTGTCTATTTGATAAGCACAGCGTGGTTTGTGGTGCACCTTTGATTTTCTTGATGGAGATTCTTAAACAGCATTTGTGAAAATTTTTCATTCAAATAATACGTTTAATATTCATTGTTTTTCTCAAATTTATTTTTGCTGTCATTAATAATATCCACTATTTCCCTTTCTTTATAAGTTTTTTCTTCATCTAGTAGATTGCAGAAGCATTTTTTTTTTTGGAAATTACTACTTAAGAATCGATTTTCATATAAAGCCCACGTTAGCAAAAAGTACTACGCGTTCTTCTGCGCATGCGCAAAATCTGTGTCCAGAGAAAGCAAGATTTTCTACATTTTTAAAATTGCGATCGTTTATTTTCTATCAAACCAGACAAAAAATAAATACAGAATCTAAAAGATTACTTATTTCGCCACGATACGGTATAACGTTTTTTACAAAATAAGGAAATTTAGCATATTTTACGATTTTTTTTAAATGATCCAATATTGATGCATTTTTATGAAAAGAGATTCTCAATCGTTCTGTACGAATTTCTTAACATCAGAATGTATCAAATATCTGTACTAAAAATTTCCTACTTTTTTCTTTTCGAATCAATGATTTAAAATATAAGATACCGAAAACGTTTTTTTTGGGGGGGGGGATTTTTTAAAGTATACTCAAAATTCTAACTAAACATTGAAAAACCTCATTATTTATGAACATAATAATGAATTATTTATGACTATAATAAATATAATAGTGCAGTGCTTTTCAGAATTTCAATATTTCCGACCCAATATTCAATTCAATCCAATTTCTTAATGAAAATTATCTGGATGTAACTGTGAAAAAAATTTAAGCAAAATGTTATGACATATTTTTTTGCAAACTGATGACAACATTCAAAGGAAGTCACATTATCAATTTTAAGTTTGTTACATCCAAAATGTATAAATATATAACTGCATAATGTTTGACCAATAAGCATGTTCATAATTGATTATAAATATAAATAAGTTTCTAAAAATATTTACCACGTTTATAATGTAATAAAAAGATGAACGCATTAAAAATGTTTTCTGGAAGTAATTTAAAATATACAGAGTTAGTATAATAAAAGTATTATAGAAGCATTTTTACAGAATAATTTTTCTGTGTTTACAGCGAGGTAGGGGGGGGGGGTAAATAAAATACACTTTTTTGGCGCTTAAAATTATTTACGGTGATTTAATCTTGTTGGAAAAAGTCACGTTTTAACAACCTTTTTGGATAAAAACTTTTGTTTATGTATCCATTTTCTTTTTTTTTCCCTCAATGGGTCCTAAAAGTGTGTGCATCCATTATACTGAGATAGCGTGACACTCCAACAAGATGGAAACAACAGTGTCTAAATTATGAGCCTAAATTTTAACATAAAAATGAAAGAAGGCAGTTTTTACAGTCATCACTTAAAGAGTCGTGTTTTTTTTTTGAGTGAGAGTATGGACTTTTAAAGTTTCTTGTTTTTGCTATAATGTATTAAACATTTTTGTGAAATCTTCAGCATTATGGAAGTGTTTCTCAAACGGTTTGAACAATTCCTTAAAGAAGGGTGATAACTTTACGAGGGAGGCACGGGCATATTAAAACAAATAAACAAACTATTAATTTACTGCAGGTAAGCAAACCAAATTCACTTGACATAATAAAGTAACATTTACGCTGATATAATACACTCATAAATGTATCAGTATTGCACAATCTTCATTTAACAAGAGTGAGTTAAGAACGCTTAATAATTACCATTAAACACATGGGCTTGTCATATGTAACATTATATACACAGATTAACACTTATCTTGATAATTTTTACGGCATACAATTAATCCCTTAACTGTCGATTAAAGGTTATGCATTTCACATCCCAGTTTCAACTTTTGCCATGTACGTGCATGTATGTGATGTATTAGGAGGGAGGAGTAGAAAAGTATTAAATAAGCAAATCCTCTGAAATAAGTAAATCATTTACAAACGTTTTCAAAGTATTTTTATTATATTTCAAAGTCTTTTGCATAGTTTTATGGATAGCAGTTCTCCGAGACAATCGTATTTCCTATAGACGTATATATACGCCCGGAACAAGTAATTATTTGGTTAAGTGAAACGTTTATTTACGCCGTTGGTACTTAAGAGTTTAACGTTGTATTGTAGTTTTAACTTCAAAGTACATTATTATTGAATTTTATACATTGCTATATGTGGAGGGATGGCGATAAAAATCATAATAGACTATTGGTTCGCAAATATTGAAAGTGAGATGCACTGCATTAGAGAATATTTGTGTAGAAAATTACGTATTCAATTTGTGTAAATTATAATCGTGCTATGTACAGAGGTGGTCCGAATTAATTTATCTGCAAAAAATCCCATGAGAAAATAACGATAACAAAATATATATATATATATATATATATATATATATAAATATATTTATATATAAATATATATATATATATATATATATATATAAATATATATATTAAATAATATATATATATAAATATATATATATAAATAATATATATATATATATATATATATATATATATATAAATATATATATATATATATATATATATATATATATATATGTGTGTGAGTGTGTGTATGTATGTATATATTACAAAATTTTATTAATTCTTAGAGCAATTAAAATATATGGATAAAGTTTGTTCTGCATTTTAACTTGCATGTTATTTTATCCTTAAATGGTAAAATACAGCAGTGTTAATGTTAATTTATTTTGTTTCAGGAAGTCATATGTTAACGTCACCTTCAAATGAAGAAGAAAGAGGTTTGCAATTTGATTATAAAAACTTTAAAAATCACTATGCCTGACAAATGCAGGATTAATTAATTGATGATTGTGCGGTGGTCTCCACCGAAGAAACGATCTTCTGTAAGGAACTAGTGACGTCTAAACGATCATAGAGTTTCACGAGGGAAAGTATACGAGACACACCGACGCTTAGGTTCCAAAGCACGTCAACCTTTGACCTCCAGCCGAAAGAGAGGTGACTGTGGCAATACCATGCCAATATTCGCCTTCAAAGTCCTTCACGTGAGAGATGACTAGGATCAATAGATGAAAAGTGATCCCATTCACATCCAAACATAAGGGATTCTTCATCAGGAAAGGCTTGGAAAGACTTGACGTTATCGACCTTTAATGAGACACCGAAAAGGGGAAACTAAATAGCTTTACAGACGCTAGAGAGACACTTCTACGGGCTTTAACACTCTAAAAGTTCGAAAATCGAATCCCCCCCCCTAAAAGTTCTTAAAATTTCGAAATTTACCTGAAAATTCGATTTCCGCAAGAACTTGGGGGTTGGGGTTGAGGGGCCAGCTCTAGTTTCGTCTTCTTCATTTGAGCCTGGTTCAAAATTACGAGGTCCGTTGAGAATACCCCTCTTGCAGTTCAGGTTGTGACGTTACTTTTTCTCTAAAAAAAGTTCTAAACTCACAAAACTCCTTCTTTGCAAATCTTTACGCGTCAAAAAAACATGTTTTTCAAATTTCAAATTTGCAAGCCTAAAACTTCAAAAACTGAATATTTTTTAGCCAAAGCACCCTTCTATTCACAGTAGATTCAAGTAAAAGCCAGTTCTTAGCAGATCTGTACTCATCAAAGGAACATGCTTTCCAAATTTCAAGTAAATACGTCTAACAATTCAAAAACAGAAATTTTTGTCTACATTGTCTCTGACACACTTCTTGGGAGCCTGTTTCAGAAAAAGGAGTTCTTAGTGAATCCGTACAGAACAAATACCTAGTAGTCTAATAGTTCTGAAGATCTCGTGAGTCATTTTTTTCCTATAAAATATACTAGACGTTACTCACCCACTTCGTTCAGTACTTCATAATGAGGTATAAGTATATACTGTTTATACATAAATAGTGGCCGGGCTTAAAGTATCCAAAAGTTATGTCTTATTATTATGGATGTACATATCAGAATGTAATAAACTGCTCATAGTGGGATTAGGAACCCCTCTGATATTGTTTGGGTCGAGTTCAATCTTCCGAACATGCGAACATTATTTGTCAATCGCAGACAATAAACTTGTTACACTGATTTTATTAGTAAAGATGTAGACGCCACAGCAAAAAGTGCAGTGCGTACTTTGTCCAATGGAATTTAAGTCAGTCACACGTGAACAGCGACGTGTTTCAACAGAACGGAATGCCATTACCGGCTTGCCTAATATACTTAACATTGCACCTGCAAAATGAATCGCGCACACGATCAACAGTGTCTTCTATCACGAAATCTTAAGGATACTTGAAAGTTTAAGATATAGAAGTTCCCACGTCTCCTTTAAAGTTGTTTCCGATTTTGATGTTGGATATTCGACATACCACTCTGTTTGAACACGTCGCTGTACACGCGTGACTGTTTTAAATTCCGTTAAACAAAGCACGCACTGTACCTTTTCTTGTGGGGTCCATATATTTACTAATGAAGTCAGTGTAACAAGTTTACCGTCTGCGATTGACGAATAATGCGCATCGGCCGATCGGACTAGACATAAAAATCTGGGAAGGGTTTCCAATCCATACATGAACAGTTTATTATATTCTGATGGGTAGTTCTGTAATAATAAGCCATTCCTTTTGGATACTTAAAGCACACCCTGTACAAATACAAATTATTAATATCTAAAAAAAGCATTAAGCATTTGAATGTATCGAAGTACATTCTTATAACTCTCATCACTTGATTTAGAAAGAACAGGACTTCTAAATAATATTTTCTATTAATTTCTAAAATTGAAGCAAAACTATGTTTTACGCTCTCGTAATACCTCACTATTAAGTGGATTTCCTCAAACCCCTCCTCAGTGGATTTCTCCCTAATAAATAAGCATTCTTGCTAAATCGAATAGTTGAAAATGGAATATTTTTTATCCATAAACCACCTATCCCCTTTCAGAGTTGATTTCTTTAAGGCCCGTTCTTATCGGAATTCAATACAACAAAAAAAACATGTAAACCATAATTCAGTATGGTAGGTCTAGAAGCTCGATAAAGGGAATATATTTAATCAGTACTCCCCAGTAACTACTCGTCCCCCTCCCTCTCATAGGAATATATTTCCGTAAAATCCATTCTTAGCGGTTCTCTAATCAACGGATAAAAAACATGCTGACCAATTTTTAATGTAGGTGTAAATATGAATATACATATCCATAACTCTCCTTAAGAACACGCAATGATCCATGGAAGTAGATATTCAGAAAACTATTTTTATAGTAGATCTCTATTCCCATGAACGAAACGTGACAACTGATTTCCAAGATTGTATTTCTAATATTTCAAAACTGATGTTTATCCAATATCCTTATATTATCCAATTATCACTTAACCTCTCGCCTCTCTCACTTGTACATCTACTTTTGCAAAACCTTTTTTCTTGTGGATGTCTACCCTCTGAAAGAATTATGAATGCCAAATTTGAAGTTTGTAGGCCTGTGAAATTTAAAAGAGAAAAGTTTTTATAAAAAACGTTCTTTAATCTCCCCTCTCCTTGGGTTTCAGTTTTCCCAAAAAAGCTTTATTAATGTATTTCTAATCCAGGCGAGGAACATGTCAGCAAATTTTCAAGTCTGAAAGTCGTATAATTCAAAAACAGTACTCTGTTTTATCTATAGTGCCATTTAACCCCTCGGAACAACTCTTGGGCGTCTTTTTAATTGCAAAACCACTTTTGAAACGTATCTCACACACACACATATATATATATATACTAGCTGCATGGCCCGGGGTTGCAAGGGCTTTTACCGAGGGTATAACTTAATCCCTATGTTAATTTCCTCCTTCCGTTCTGATGCCAGATTTTTTGTGTGGGTGTGACGCGTACGATGTGAGTGAGCATGGCCCGTGAGTGCGTGTCATGGCTTTATCGTTTAACATTTTCAAATTACGAAATTTCACTACTATTTTAAATTTTGAAGTAAAATTGTGGATTTTTTTAAATGTTCGACACCGATATTGATTCATTTTAGAAAAAAAAAATCATAAAATATGCAAAATATCATTATTTTGTTAAAAAAAGTTCTTTTTTAAATTCTTAAAAAAAAAGATAGTTTTCGGCATTTTATTTTTTAAATTTTTGATTCTAGATGATAAATAAGCTTTTTAAAAATCATATTCATTTAAATTCATCGATATTTATTCATTTTAAAAGAAATCATAAACTAGGCAAAGTATTATCGTTTTGAAGGGAAAAAAATTTGAATCGTGACGAAATAAATAATGTTTGGTATTTATAAATTTATTAAATCACTGATTTCAAAAGATAAAAGTATGAACTTTTTTAGTTTAAATGGTTTACTTATCATAATTATAAGAAATGCATACATAATGATTGAAAAATTTCGTTTAATGATTTACAGAAAACAATACTACTTTATTTTTTAAAAAATGTTTATTTAATGCAATACATTTAAATGTATTGCAAATAAACTTATTTAAACTAATGATAACAAAGTAAAAATGCGATTAAATTTTTCACAAATATAATTAATGCAAAAATTCTTACCGTTACCTATTGAAACGACTGTTTATTTCTTTATTAAATTGTTTTTGAGTGTTAGATTAAAAAAAAGTTACAAAATAAAAAAGGTAAAAAGCTTTTATTTACACATTTACAGTATAAAATTAAAAAAAAAACAATAATACTATGTGATAAAAATATATTTCAGAATATTTCCTTATATTTTTTTATGATATATTTTCTTATATTCCACTGTTCTTCAATAAATCAATCTTTAAGAATAAAAAAGGTATCGGTTGGGATGCGTTATATGAATGAGCGTCCCGCCGCAAATAGCAATGTTGTGAAGGAATTCCCCTTTTTCTGCATCAGTGAAAGACTCAAAGCTATCTCAACCTTTCCCCTCTTCCAAACAGAAATCTAACGCAAAGTAAATGACCTCGACGCAATTGAG
>BMAO01015944.1:0-31610 GCA_019973975.1 Trichonephila clavata
ATAGATAAAAGGAACAAACAAGGCCGGACGTGTAATGCGCAATTTCGTTGGCAGCATCTATTCCTATTTTTTACAGAGTTGGAATTCAAATTTCTCTGTTTTAAGGTTGCTATATTTAGCTCTCTATGAATTATTGGCTACTTTCAACATAATTACAATAAGAAAGAGCAATGTATTGTATTTTTTAAATATGCTGTGTTGAGTGTGTGTTTCAGTATGTGTGAATCTAATAACCTATTATAAATATTGTGCGTTTATTGTTTATAACTTTACTACTGAACAATTTCAATGTTTTTTCAATTTTTGTTTGAATTTTAAGATATAAATATGTTTTCATTGTTTATTTGTTGTATACAAGTTCATTAGAAATATGGTATGTTTATAAAATAAAAATTAAGATTAAATTTTTAAAAATATTAAATGAAACTGGAAAAACAAATGTAGAACTGTAACTATATTGTAGACTTAAAATAGATGAGTAAAATATTTTAGTTTATTGATATATTTTTGATTATTTGCAATTTTTAGTGAATTTTTATTAATCCTTATAACATTTGAATCAGGTTTAGCAAATTTTTTCTAAACAGACACTTGAGGATTATTGTTACAAAATCCTTTTAACTTTTGCAGCTGAAATTAAATCATATTTTCATTTAGAGCAATTCTTATATTATATATAGTATAATAAAATGAAAAAAAATAATAAGACAAAATTATACTACCCACAAAGCTAAATGATAGAAAACAGATTCTAAGAAACATAACTAGAAAAATATTGATATATATATATAATATAATAATTATATATATGTATTAATGATAAAAGAAGAAAATTGTGTTTTATATTTATCTATATCATATTGACTGTTATAAAATGGTAGGAATTACATGCATTGCCTTTTAAATACTGTTTAGAATTAAAATTATTTTCAGCTTATGCTAAACAAAAATTGACTTGAATTCCATATAATTTTTCAGTTAAAAAACAGTCCAAAATTATGTTTATATTGTGATTTAGCTAATATATAAAGGGGATAATTTATTTTTCAGTTCTGTTCTTACTTTGCTCAAAATTCATTATAACCATTGTTCACAATAAGATTCATATTTCAGCTATGCTTAAAACGTGATTAAACTTAAAATTCTGTAGTATAAAACTGAAAACATTTTTAAAAAATTATTAAAAAGTATAGTATTATAATCATTTCAATCATCAGTAGTATTGATGTACTTTTTAAAAAAAAAATTTTAAGTAAATTTCATGAAACAGTATTATTATTTTTTTTAGCTATATTGAGTAGAGATAATTTTAAAATAAGTTTTCAGTACTTCAAAATTAATTATTAATGGCAGGAAAATAATGCTAAATTTTCAAAATACCTTAATGTATATTTTGCTTGGAACACATATTCCAGTGAAAACGAGGTTTTGTTATAGGTTTTGAAAAAAAAATTTTTTTCATACAGAATTCTTTTTTTAAAAAAATAAGATTTCTAATAATAAGAATATATTATTACATGACAGTGGCTGTTTTCTTTCATTGAATTATAATTTCTTGAAATAAAAATTTGAATTTGATGTATTGAGATATACAAATTAAATATTCGTTTTAAAAAATGAGATTGAGTTTTCCTGAAAATTTTACTTCAATGAAGAAAAATGTATAAGTTTTTCTTCCTCCTTTTTTTTTTTAATTTGGGGGTTGTTAAAAAGAAAGATTAATACATTTTTTCTTTCTCATGTTTAATTCCTTTAATAATTTCCTTTGAACTTGATTGTACATTATCCCAAATTTCCCGTTACTGTTCCGAATGTTCAGTGCTTGCTTCAATTTTTCACTACTCGGTTTTAGTCCTAAATTTATAGCATATATTTTTTTAATTATCAATGCTACACTGTCCAGAAATGCCTTCACTTAGTCCAATAAGATGTGCCAATTTCAGAGGTAGATGAAAATATAACTGCATATTTTAATAAGAACCTGAAGTTATAATTGTTCAAATGTTTAAAAGTGTCAGAGTTCCCCATTTTTTCTTCCTGGCACTAAGGCTGCAACTTAGCCAGTATTTAGCACCATGAACAATTCAGCAGCTTTTGTAACAAAACTGCCCTGACTTAAATAAGATCATAATAGAAAAAGATGCTCTGAAAAATATTCATGCTTTTGAGAAATATGAAGGTACTTCAAAATAATTTAGAAGGGTTGCAGATTTATTATTTTTTAAAAAAATGAATACTGAATTTTAATTTGTTCTTTATATAAGTATTAAAAACATATCATTATTAAAAAATAAAACAAAAATTGTTTATTTTGGTATAAATATTTCTTGACCAACATACTACCTCACCACAGTATAACTATAATAAAATAATTTATTTGTAAAAAAAATCTATATATATATTACATTTTGAACTTCAAAATCTTTGTCATCTTAATATATTGAAGCAGCTATTCATTTTGAAATGGCATTTTTGATAGGAAGGAATAATATTTGCTCACTATTCCTCTTAACTATTTTTTATGTCAATATATATATAATTTAGTGAGGAAGTATTTGATGTTATAATTTACTGTTGTGTGTGTGTTGAATAATTTTTTTAAAAATTGTTTCATATGTATAAAATTTCTATCAATATATGTATAAAATCTCAATAACTTGACATGCTATCTTTGTATACTTTTTATGTGGAGGATTTAATCAGATAACATTTCATTCTCCTAAATTCCACACCACCACACATTCACAACAGGAAGCTGTGATTTTTAGAATTTCAGTGTTGACTGAAATGTTATACTTCTTTGTATTCAGTTTCTTTTATTTTATTTAAGCAGATATGAATTCAGTTTTTAAATTTCTTTTTCAAAACACTACTATCTTTCCAACTCTAACCCAGGGATTATATTTCTGAAATTTTAAAAGCATTTTAATAAATTGTGTACAATTCAGGATTAATTAAAATTTTAAAACTTATTGCTGAAGTTATTTAAAAGTTCAGATTTTAGATAATTTCCACAGCCATATACTATTTCAAATTTAATGTATTATTGAACATTCTATGCCTGGACAAATTATGCTCACAAAAGGGAAAAATCACAACCTTAGTTTACTAGAAGAAAGTGGCAAAATCTTTGCTGTGTGTAACTCAGTAACATTAAATTAAGGACATGAAAACTGAAAATGAATGATATTGAATTACTCCAATAATTCTCAGTCCTTTCTATTAAAAACAAAAAGAATTTAATTAAAATAATGGTTGAATGTAAATTTAATTTGTTGTTCTTTTTTTTCTTTCACTATTCCCCATTATTTCAAAGTGAATGTTTTTTCATACTTTTGATTTTTCTATCATGCCTCTATTCAAATTAATTTTTCTGATATTTTATTTGGAGAATTGCTATGAAAGAGAGGAAAGTGTGGTGCTACAGTATGATTAATAAATGGACCCTCCTAGGAGGAAGAAAAGGGAAGGAATGTTAGTTTGTCTCCACTCCCTAAATACATTCCTTTACAGGAAGTTTTCTATTGGAGCGCCTAGCCTGTCAGGGCTTTTATCTCCTATCTTAGATGGTGAATGCAATACTTTCCTTTGTAATTGACCCATCTCATGATTCACAGGGGGGGGGGGCTATTTTACGACACTTTGAAGACGAACAGGACAATCTGCTTATTATGAAAACCTGGGAACATTTTTTCTTGTTTCTTTTTTCCTGATTTATTATTTTGGCTAGATATTTTTAACGCTTTATCTTGATTAGAACGCAAAATATTTTAAATGTAACTGGATTAATAATTTTTTGTGAGTTTTTGTAAAGTAGTTAATAACATAAAAATAGACATTTTAATAAATACTGGAAAATAATTGCTATTATGTATCTCACTATGCTGCACATCAAACATTATCATTATTACACTTTTATTAAGTTTTTCAACGGAATTTGTTTGTGAGAAATTTAATGAAAATATAATTGTAAGAAAAATATCGAAGTCATGCTTCTATTTTAGAAGTCTATTTTTATAACTATTCGACGGTGTGTGAAAACTTTATTTAAGATTATAGCGAGATAAAAAAGGTCAAAGCAAAATGACCATAGAAGTAGAACACATATACATATTTTAAATTTTCTAAGAAATATGAATATTTTTCGTTTACTTTTTTGCTGATTCCTTTTTAGGTTGCTAACTTAAAAAATGAATGTTTGAAAATCATTGATTTAACTCATTGTTTTAAAAATTTTAATTTTTTTCCAAAAAATATATAATTTTTAAAAACACGTAAGCAGGGATAGTACCTTTATAAATTGTAAAAATCTATTTTTGAAACGTATTTTTAAAAATTAATATAGAATGCTAGAAACGTTTGAAAGCAAACCTAATCAATATCCAACAGTAATTGCGCTCTCTGAAATAAAAAATATAGATGTGAACAGAAACTTCTACTATAATAAAAGTAAACAAATAGATTTTTTGTTAATTTCTGATTGAATTTCGTTGGGCGATACAATGTGAGGGGTATAGAGGTGAGAACTTCGCAATTTTAAATCACGGTGAATTGAGGAGGATGACACCTGAGTTGACATTTTACTCTCCAGACTGTTCGGATTGGAAACACACTATTATTTTTTTTTATTTAATCTAGAGTTATATATAAGGGGCGTAACTAGGTAACCAAAGGCCCTAGTGCAACAACAAAAAACAAAAAAACGGAGGGTCCTAATTTGATTGCGCTTTATCAAGTAAAAATATATTAGTATTTTAAATATACAAAGCTACTTTAAAATCAGCTCTTTATTATGCTCTGCAGAACATAGGAAGTGGCACTGTTAGCCTAGTGGTCAAGATAACAGACTCGTGGCTGGCGTGTTATGAGTTCGAGTCCAGTACCACTGAAGACCCGCCGTGTAGGGGCGCGATGGATGTCAAATCTGTCGACAGCTCAAATTTCCTCCCATTGGTGTGGTGTGGTAGTTAGGAGAGGGGATGCCAGCTCGGGCGTCGTCATCGTCACTTGACCATGGTTCAAAATTACGAGGTTCGTCGCTAAAATCCCTCGTGTAACTGAACAGGGTGACGTTAAAATTCCCTCACGCAGAACAGAGGAAAGTAAAGCTACATACTACTTACATGTATGAGTTTTCCTGAGTAAACTTTAGTGATTAACCAGGTTCAATTTAACATGGGATAGACAGAAAACGATACAAAAAATAAGCATGAAAATGATACAATATTATTATAATTATTCTTAAAAAACAACCTGCAAAAGAACAGAGGAGTGGGACAAAATTACATAAATCTATTTACTACAGATACGAATGATGGCGAAATACTCAAACAGGAAAATAGCTTATTATGAATAATACTGTTATTAAAAAAATTATCAAGAAGAAATAGGTTCCTGTGTAATTTAAAGATGCATTTTTCATGGAACCTGAAGCTTATTTTCAACTAACACCTGGAAAAACGAAAAAATTGAAAAATAACATAAATTTTCAATAAGTGAAATTCGCAACGCCATATACACAAAGGAAAGTAAGGATTTTCTCTCATTGTTTAAATTTCTCTTTAATTTTAAGAAATACTTGAATAGAAAATAAATTTAAAATTTTAGGTTTTTTTTTCAGAATACATAAGCATTCTTCCGTTTTCAATTTTATAAAAGAATGTAGGACTGTACTGTACACATCCTTCAAAAGTTATCTAATGAGAAAGGAAGAAAGCCAATCAGTTTTTATTCTTTTTGTGTTCATACTTTTTGCTAAAGAAAAAAATTGAATAATTCCATAACAAAATTTTTTTTGATGCTTTAAAGTTTGTACTTTGCTGAAAAAAGTGAAAAATAAAACTTCATATGCAATTTCAAAAATTCGCTAGGTAGGCTATAAGAGCTTCATTTTGTTACAAGTAATCGTAAATCGCAATACAATTAACGTCATATGTACCAAGTATTCACATGCACTTAGAAATTTGTAAGATCAAGAAGCTGTAAACAATGTTATGCATGACAAACATTTATATCTTATTTTCGAAACATGTAATTAAAAGATTTTAAAAGTACAAAGTTTATATTTTATTTAGAAATTAAAGATACAAATTCGTATATAAAATTCTTTTAAATTTCTTAAAAATCGAATGCTGAAGCACGTATAAAATACTTTGTCAATGCAACAGTAAAATTCAAACATTTAAGTTAATAAAACTGAACCGTAAAAAATATGTTATACAAAATTTATAAAAGTATTTCTGTTAAATTATATCTAGCAAAAAGTTTAAGTGAACATTTCGTATATAAATATAAATGCGAATTTTTTTAAGAAGAGCACTAGAAATTCCCCCCCCCTTAGAATACATACAAAAACTTAGGACTTCTCAGACAGGGGTGGCTCTAGGGTCGGACAAACCGGACCCATGTCCGGGGCGGCATTTGGACCAAATTTTAAAAATACCTTTTTTTTTTGTTATGGAAAATTTGGAAAAGGAATTTAAAGTACACTATCTAAGGAAAAATATTCAGAACGAGATAATTTCTCTTTTATATGAGAATATTAAATTACACATTGTTCATAAAATTAAACAAGCTAAATGTTATTCGATAATTTTAGATTGCGCCCCTGATGCCAGCAAGATCGAACAAATAACATTTATGGTAAGGTATACATGTATTGAGAAATCTAACTCTAACGAAGTTTTTTTTTTTTTTTTTTTGGTTTCCTTCCAGTTGAAAGATTAACTGGAAGAGAACTTCCAAATTTAATAGTTGAGAAACTTTAAAAAAAATTAGGGCTAAATTTACTAGATATGCGGGGGCAGGCCTGATGTTGACCGACGGAGAATCATTGGATGTAAACGCGCTAGATTGAGCAGATGAGAAAATGTCAGTTTTTAAAAAAAAAGCCTAGTTAAAGTTTTAAAATTTATTTCTGTTTTAGAATTTGCTCCAAATCTTGCTATTGCATTTATTTTACTTCCTTTGCTAATAAGTTTGGCAAGTGTAGATATTAATTTCTCAAAATTAAAATTAATAAAAAATTTCTTACAGTTCACAAATTTTAAAAATAGATTAAATGGCTTAGTTACATTGGCTATCGAACATGAAAAGGCTGAACAAATTGATCAAAAAGTTTTCAGAATTAAAAGTCAGAAAAAAAAACCAGTGGTAATTTTTTATGTTTTAGTTTTTAGTATATATATATACATATATATGAACTGTTAGCTCTCTTTTTCTTCGCAAGCAATATTCAAGCTTTATAGGTGTGCATTTATGACCAATTTTTATCTTTTAATAATAGTTTTTTTTTACTTTGGCGAGAGGGGCGGCATTTTTCATTTTTGTCCGGGACGGCAAAATTGCTGGAGCCGGCAGTCTCAGATAATATAAATTTGATTGTAATGGGCTTACAAGGGGGCAGTCATTTCAAAAGTTTTTTAAGTACCACCAATTGTCTAACGGAAAATATTAGGGGCCCACTATAAAGTCTGGTTTTAAGCCCCAAGCCGGATCTTACAAAGGATTACTTATTTGACATCATTCAGGCTATGGGCCCCTTGAATCCTGGGCCTCCCTGCGATGCGGGGGTGTACTTTACGCCATTGAGTACCACTGACATCTCTTTAAAAAATATTAAATATATTTTGATGGATTTAAGTATTAAATAAATGGAATTAACTCATTAAATTTGATGTATTGTGAAAAGTAGAGAAAAATAAATTAGCAGTTAGCATCAATAGGATGACATTAACTGTAACGACCATTAATTAAAAAAATTGAAGTTAATTTATTATTTTCAAGTCATATTGTTGACATTCGTCAAAAACGTTTACATTCTGGATAACGTAAGATATGGCTTGGTGCACAAAGCCTGATTTTGCAGGAGAGCCCTAATATTCTACGTAACGCCACTGATAACTATTAAATTTCTTTCATCAGATTATTTTCCAAAAACTCAATAAATGTTTTGTTTTTCAAAAAATTTGAGAATTTTGTAATAAATTTCGTTAAGTTCTTGTGAATGTATTTGTTTCATTGATTTTAATTAAATACATGAATATTCATATCTATATAAATAAAATGTACTCTAATAAACTTAATTTTGTTGAAATATGTTTTTTTTTACAATATCCTTTAACACGAAAAAATATTTCAATTCCAAAATAATCAGTTTCGTGAAACAATTTTCACCGTATTCAGAAATATAGGTGTTTTCTTAAAAACAACTAAAAAAAACAAAAATATTAATAGCTAAATTATTCTCATGAAAAATTTTATATTATTGTGTATGTTTGATTTTCCTGAGCAATTGCCTGTACTTTATAATATTTAGCATTTTGGATAGCTAACTCTTTTAGAAAAAAGTAGTCATGTTTTTTAGAACTTATAAATAATAATGTGCATATATCTCATTACTCGGTACCATCCGAAACATTTTTCAAATGATTTACTACTTGCTAGTGTTTCAAAATTACAACATACGTTAAATAATTAATTACATATTAATAATAAAAGTTTTTCTTAGGATTATAAAAATATATTAATGGTATTATGAAATGCAATTTTGCTGTACTTTTACCACTTGTAAAAATGATCTAACTATACTTAACAATTGTCAATATTCTTACACATGGAATTTTATTGCAAAGCTTTATAAAAATATCGCTGTTATTCAATTTTATGAGAACGCGTGAAAAAACAAGAAAAATACTTTTTGAAATTTACGTAGAAATTTCCTTACTAAATTCCTACGTATTTCTTTATAATTGCATAGTGAATTTCGGCTTATATTTGATTCAAATTATTTTATGATATATCTATTTTTAATGTGAGTATTTACATTCTTTTAAAAACTTTGCTTCGTTTATATATCTGACTTTCCCCCAATACACTTAAGTACTTATGATGTGTAGGAAATTTTTTATCTTAATCATTTCAACTGCTTTGCAGGTAAATCAATTGACCAAGAAAATATTGCTGATCTCAATATAAATATAGATCTATGTCATTCGAACTAGGTGATGATTTAAGAAAAATGTCGCGGTAATCTTTCAAAATAGCTTTGATTTTACTCGCAAATTTTTTTTCTACGCTCTGCATTGTGTCAATGGAAAAAAACTACATCTTCAAATTGTTTTCTAAAAAGACCACACCTCAAAGCGGATACTATTGAACCACTTTGACCAGATGTCTGCAATAAATGTGAAAAGTAAATTAGCCCCTTTTCAGAGGAAAAGGCAGTCAGACTCTCTGTCTCCGCTTTTTATCTCTGGAATCTTGCGCACCCCTAAATCAGGGTTCGGCAGCACATAATTGCTTATTTCACAGCCAAATCTTGAAAATAGGCATACTTTAAGGTTTTGGTGATTTAACATCTCTATCAGAATTACTAGCCATTGTAACTCATTTGTAATTGTCCAATTAATATTATACGCATGTTGCTGCAATGACATAAAATCCTTTAGCTAAAAATTTTATTTTTCTTCTTCTTCTTTTTGAATATAGAAAAATTATGAAGGTTATAAATGTTAAGCTTTGGGTACATAGTGATCTCAATAAGGATATTTTTCAATAATATTTGTTACACCACCCTTTATACTGCACAAACCATTGTCTTTTTCAAATGGTTTTGGATCATATCTACTGTATTAAAAAGTGTTGTGTAACTAATATTGCTGACAGAAAAAGCAGAGTGCTTTTAAAACTAAATAAAATTTTAGCTTGTTGCATTTCCCATCATATAAATATTTTTTTCCAATTAATTACATTACCCAATCAATAATGCTGTAGAAAGTCTTTCACAACTGTTATACAATTAAAATGCATGTCACCACAGCAAGAAATCCCATCTAGCACTTTTTGAGATCAAAAAGTCAGACTTTCTAAGATGCAAGAATATTTGCTTCATATATTTGGTTGATATACAGAACACATAAAAAGCAACCTGAAAAATTACAACTATTTAAAGTATTTATGAAACAAATGCAGTATATAAAAAAATGGTTTATTACTGAACAAAAAAATAGCAAATTCTTATTAATATATCTATACAATAAAAAAGACAATCACATTATATCATTACTTTCACCGTCATTTTCCACATTGCCCATGAAATATGGTGTATGGATGCAAAACCTCTGTTTCTAAATAGGTAAGGTAAATTTCTCAAGGTCTATTCCTTATAACTAATAACAAAAATAATATCGCAAAGATGAATAATTTATTATTAAGAATTATTTATACGTGTTAAAACATATTACTTTGGTATACACTTTTGCTTGTATAGATAGCAAGCATTAATATCCCTGATCCAATATATTTATTAATATTAGTGAGTGAGTTAGTGAATATTAACGTCCCACTGTTCAGCTACACGAGGGCTTTTGGGGACGGTCCGCGTTGTTTTGAATCATGGTCAAGTGACGCGGACGACACCTGAGCTGGCATCCCTCTCTCCTAACTAACTCACCACACCACGGGAGGACGTTTGAGCTCTCGACAGATTTTACGTGCATCGCGCCCCTACACGGCGGGTCTTCAGGGGTACTAGGATCGAACTCATGACATGCCGATGCTTAGACCACTTGGCTAACGTGGCCACTATTTAATATTAGACACTTACTTGCAATAGAAGTGTACAGGTATTTTCTAAATTCGTTTGATCCAAAAGTATGAATCAATTTTCTTTACCAAAAATTTTATTAATAAAGTATGATATAAAGGCACCGTAATACATTTTATTAGACTGCATCAGATGAATAATATACGAAACATGTAAATCTTATTCTTCATAAAATAAAATATACTTTGTTTTTTGGAAAAAGCTCTATTATATTAGAAAATATTATAAAAACTACGGATGAAAAAAAAAAACTCCTCACATATGAGCATTTGAAAATATTATATATCGAAATGTTTATGTGCTATTCATCCAAATTTGTTTCTCTTGTGTAATTTTATCATAATAAATCGCAACAATACTCAATTATCTCTAAAAAGATTTTTTGTACTTTCTCTGAAACATACAGCTTATTTCTTTTGAAATTATGAATAATTTTCTACCATCTGTCTTAAATTTTTCTTTTGATATATTCGGAAATATACCTGTTTTTAGAAATTTATCAAAAAAAAAAGAAAGAAAAACTCATTAAAAACAAAAATATTAACAGCTAAGGTATGTGTGAGCTATTTTCATGAAAAATTTTATATCATTGTATATGTTTCAATTCCCCCCCCCCTGTGTCTGTACTTTATAATTTTTAGCATTTTTGATAGTTATTCCTTCGAGCAAAATAGTTTTTTTTTCAGAACTTCGAAATAGTATTGTGCATATCTCATTACTAGGTACCATTTGAAATATTTAGTAGTTCCATTTTTCGAATAATTTAATACTTGCTAGTGTTTCAAATCTCGAACATTAACAATACGTTAAATAACTAATTGCATTTTTATAAAAAAGTTTTCCGTGCAATTATAAGTAAAAAAATATAGTGATACATTTTCAAATAAATTTACTCAACATTTATCACAAGTAAAAATGTTTTCATTGCAATTAAGATTGTTAATAATGTTACACATTAATTTTATAGCAAAGATTCAAGCACATTTTTTTTTCGTTATTCCATTTTATGCGAACGCGAGGAAAATATGAAGAAATACTTTTCAAATTATACTATGTAGATTTTATACATAACTTTTTGATTGAATTCCTTTGCATTTCTTTGTAATTGCAAGCTTATTTCGAATAATATTTGATTCAAATTATTTTATGATGGATCTGATTTTAAATGTGATATCAATATATTTAAATCTTTATAATGTGTAAGAAATTTTTTATCTTCAGTCATTTTGGTGAATAATTAAATGACGAGGCAAATACTGATGTTTTCAGTACAAATATAAATCTGCGTTTAACAACTAACACATATAGAATGACAGAAGTGTTTATGGAAGGTTTCGCGGCACAGTCTTTCAAGATCGCCTTGATTTTACGCTCAAGCCTTTACACAACATTCTTCTCATTGTGTCAAACTTACAAAACCGCTTTTTCTAAAACCTTTACATGAAGACCTCTCCCTCGAAACATCTGAAACCGTACGTATCCCAAAATCAGGGATTGGAAGCAAATAATTCATTGCTGAAAGATAACCAAATAACTGAACTGCTTCCACAGCTGTATCTTGAAAGTTCAACCTACTTTTATGAAATTGGCGATTTAGTTTTGAGTTTGACGAGTAAAAATATTAAACCATTATATCTCATTTGGAATAATACAACTATTATTAATCGTACATTGCTGGAATGAAAATAACATCAATTAACTAAACATATATACGTAAAAATAAATATATTTTAATCCTCGAAACGATTTGTTAATGTTTGTATTTTGCGCTTATAATTGCTTCAAGCTTTTTTCTTTTCTTCCCGAAATTTATTAAGCTGAGTATTCAAGCGTTATAAAAATAACTAGGAAAACCAAGAACTAAGTTATATTTTTAGCTGAAAACCCTCTTAGGATTCTAGTATAACTTATATAGTTGAAGGAAACGATTTTGATGAACTTAGCTACAATAGAATCATTTATTATAGAAAGGAGCAAAGAAATAATTGACTTACATAATATTTCTAGGATTTCAAAACTGAATGAATACTTTATACCTTTTTTTTAAAAAAAGAAATACAGTTTCCTAATTTTCTTTACAAAACATGTACTGTTAAACGTTTTTTTCTTAAATGTATTTATGTTGCATGTAAATGTTAAAGTTTTAATATAAATAACTATGCAGCTAATGATTGTTTACTTATGGAACATGTAAAAATTATGAAAAATCAACTATACAAGGTTTTTTGATTTAAGAAAAATTTATTACTTGTACCGCTTTGACATAAGATGGAATGCACCACTCTTTAAGCTACTTTACTGCACAAACCATTGTATTTTTCAAATGGTTTTGGAATATACCTACTGTATTAAAAAGTGTTGTGCAATTAATATTGTTGACAGTCTTAAAAATAGTATACAATTGATTGCTTTTAAAACTAAATAAAATATTAACTTGTATTGCATTTCCCATCATATAAATATTACTTACTATATAATTAATTACATTACACAATCTTTAATGCTTTAGAAAGTCTTTCACAACTGTGATGCAATTATAATGTATATGTCACCACAGCTGAAAATCCCATCTAGCACTTTTTAAGATCAAAAAGTCATTCAAGACTTTCAGAGATGTAAGAATATTTACTTCATTCATCTGGTTGACACACAAAACACATATAAAGCAACCTGAAGAAATATAACTAAAGTATTTATAAAACAAATAGTATATCAAAAACTGGTCCATTACTGGACAAAAAAAAATCCTTATTAGTACATCTATATCATAAAAAAGACAATCACATTATATCATTACTTTCACTACCACTTTCCTCATCACCCATGAAATGTAACATATGGATGAAATACCTGTTTCTATATAGGCAAGGCAGATTTTCAAGGTCTATTCCTGTATAACAGCACAAATATTATCAAAATGATGAATAATTTATTATTAAGAATTATTTACATGTAAGTTAAAACATATTACTTACTTTAGTATATAGTTTTGCTTGTATTGATAGCAAGCATTAACATCACCTGATTCTATAGATTTTAAATTAAACACTTACCTGCAAAAAGTATACATGTATTTTCTAAATTCGTATGTTCCAAAAGTATAAATCAATTTTTTTGCCTAAAATTTTATTAAGAATGAATGATATAAAAAATTACCATACTCCCATCACTTTCCAAAATTTGTGTGGTAACATTCAACTGCAATGGAATCTCTATCCTGCATGATTTTTAAATTATATGCTTCTAATATACTGTCATAAAGCCATTTGTGACAAAAATTTGGTCATTTTTGATAATTACTTAGCTCCTCATCTGATATAAAAATATACAACAACTTTACCCCCTAAAAACATAGCTAAATGTCTTGGAAAACATAAAACAACTCCACTACAAGCATATATCAGGTGTTAAAGATACAGTTAAGTTTTTTTTTGCAAATAGTTTTGAATTGAGTAATGCTGACTTGACTGAGCTTGAATGTTTTCTTTCTTGACAGCTAAAAAAAGAACATTCCAGAGTTTTCCTTTTTATTTTTATATCCCCAATAGTTGGCTTAAATATTTACTGCTAGTTTAAATGCTGATTGGGAGGTAGGTACATGAGGATCAGGTAAATAATTCTTTACTAATTACTTTTTACCTTTCTTTTACTGAATTGCATGTTAAGACAATTGTTCCTGAACTATTTTACCTTGCAATAAACAATTTAATACTACAAGTAGAAGTTCAGTCTCCTGGTTTTTCTTATGTCATTACATATTTCTTTGGCCGAAGGCCCCACACCACACTTTCTATCCGAGATATGGAAAGAAGTATATTCAACATTTTCAACATGGAATCTCTCAAACAATTTAAGAATGAACTTAATATGTTTACATGGTGCATGATTATCTGAGCATTCACATGTATACCAAGCCGAACATGATAATTTTACACACCTGTAATGGCATTGATCACACACACACATAACGTCTTTCTGAAATGCTACCATAATTTTTAACAACATAAAATACCTCTCCATTAGTCTGCGATTTTACAAACCAAGAATTTGTTGCCTGGTCATAAATATCTGTCAGGAATCTTCAATTCATTTTGAAATGGAAATAGGTTGTGAGGATATAAACTTGGGAGAGTACCATTTAAAATTCTATAATGTGCTAAATATATGTCATGATGTATTTTCAACAAACTATCTGCTTCACAGTTAAATTTTCATTTTAAAATAATTGGACATTCATGTATTGTGAATAGATTAACAATATATATTTTTATCAGTATTGGCATGCAGAAGTAGATGATGTGACTAATACTATTAGTAGGCTGAATTACAATAATTATCATCAAAATATTTATTGAAAGCAGTCTTTTTATCAGTCGATGCAATTTTAAAATTTTCCATTATTTGTTTACATTTGATTGAACTTATTCCTTCCAAATGAGATACTAGAGAAATTTCCCTTCGCTTTTCAAAATTGGAAAACAAGATCATTTAATCATTTCTTCCAAGTGCATTAAAGGCGTAATGCACTTAATTTTTAACTGGGCATCCTTTCTCTCAGAATGTTGAAAAACAATACATATTTCCTGTATTTAATTTATTAGTAATAACATGAGCAACAGAGTAAAGCATTCCTTATTAGTCAAGTACAATTAAACCTCTATTAACCGAATACATATTCTAATACTGAAGATTTTTCAATACCCATTTCAAGATTAGCTTTAATAAACTCTATACAAGTTTTATAAACCAGTTGAAATGCTTGATTATGCTTTGAAAAATATATTATACTGATCCCTTTATAGTCTTTATTAAGAGTGATTCTACCAAGAGAGAGAGATATATATATTCCATCAATAATTGGAATATAGAATCTTTGATATTTCTATACAACTAGTTTTTCTTTTATATGTCTAGGAAGCTTCACATGTTAGCAAATGTGTTAAATATCTAAATCTACAATTTCACTCATGATATGGAAAAGGTTAAGGGAAAGTTAAATCTAAACATATTGTGTAGATCTTTACATGTGATTCGTATAAAATTTTTTGCAATAGATAATACATTCCAATAATGATTTTTTTCTTACTTTAATTAAATAAATGTATTTTCTAGAATAGTGTTATTACCTTTGGTTGGATCCTAGCAGGGCACCCTTCTTTTACAAGAACACCTCCAGAAAATTTGTATTTTCTATTATTATTCTCACAATCATTTAAAATTTTAGCCAAACAATTTTCCTCATATATTTATTCTAATTTTTCATAACAATCAATAGAACTATCGATTTAACGACAAGAAAAAGTTTTACACTCACGAGATCCGCCAAGTGGGCAATCACCCAGCAGGAACTAAAAAAATAATGAATCTACTACAATGGTAAATACCTGGAAATTTTAAAACATATTATTAAAACATTATAAATAATCAAAGCATAAAATTTTTACATTCACGTGATCGGAGAATCGAGCTTTCACACGGAAGAAGTTAGAAAGTTGATGAACGGAAAATGTTAATTATATCAAATCAAAGCACAAAATAAAAAAAAATACAATATAAAAAGAGTAAAATAATAATAATTCAAAAGAATGAATCAAAGTTTTTAGTTGTTCACATAAGTTAGAAATTCCATAAATCAGCAAATATGTTAAAATGATGGAAAACTTAACCGGAAATTAATACAATATAAAAACTGCAAAAAAATTTAACAATTAAACATAATTCAAAGTTATAAAATACCTAATCAATAAATCTCGCCGCTAGAATTTTATATACGAATCTTTCAGCACGAGCGCTATTGCAAGAATGATTTTAGTAGGTTCAATTAAGCCAACGATGAACTTGGCGATTTTCAAAAAGAGGTAAAAAATATCAAAGTAACCCATCCTTGTTTGTAGATTATAGGAATAGGTGCTGCCAACGAAATTGCGCATTACTTGTCCGGTCTTGTTTGTTCCTTTTATCTGTCCCTATCGCGTCTAGCCCCTCAAAAGCTAGTTTCCTCCCTGGTCATCTGCGCCTAATTTAGCGCATGTTTCCTCCCTGAACACCTGCGCAGATTCCGCGCAGCATATTTATCTCAGAAAGCTGGGCATGCAGAACAGAATCACCAGACGCCATCAGTTACTATCCTGTGAATTGTCGGAAACCAAATTACTGGTAATTAAACGTGGTAAACAGACAACAGATGTAGTGACATCAAGAAGAAGCAAGACCTTTCAATAAAACAAAAGCTTGCTAATACTGCGTAAGTTAACTATTTAAGCATTCACTTTTTAATATCAATTCCTGTTTATATGTTACTTACAATGTATAACTAAATGATGAAATGCCCCTTTCTTGCAGGGCTCATAGTAAAGTGAAAATAGGTTACTTGAAGAAAGATGAAAATATACTATGTAAGTAGACTTCACTAGCAATCTTTTTAACATCCATTCATGTTGAAACGCATAAAGTGTTCGCCGACTTAAAAATTTGTAGAAATCTTACTTTAGCCTGAGATTAAAGTTTATAAGGGCATTCATTATATGCATGATTTTCATTACCTGCATGAGTGGGTCATTTTGATTGTGCCGTGGAGGATGTGCTCAACACTAGAGTTATTGTACTCAAAAGCATTTTTAAAGGATTTTTATAAATGAAAATATCTTATGTTGCTTCTTGATTTCTGCAGTGCTGTCACATACAAAAAAATAACAACTTTTGTTTGAATCTTGACTTGTTTTCTTTAAAATATTCTATTTTATTATTGTTCTATAAAAATGGATCGTTGTTATAAAAAAAAAGCTTTGGAAAATTGAATATTTTTCACATAAATCAAGGTAAATCTGTACAAAACTGTTCCTCTTTTAATGGGGAAGTATGCAATAAAGCATTTTAATGACTATAATGCCAAGAAAATGAGACTATAATGAATAGAAAACTAGCCAAGAAAAGAAGTCAACTCGAAGAGTACTGAGATCAGCCGCATTATTGGAGCAATGTACACTGTTGGCCACCGTAAATGCAACACCAAGAAAGACAAGAGATAGCTCAACAAAATTTATTTTGTTGATAACATGTTGACCAAGTATCAAATGATTAAATTTATAGACTTCTGTGAAGTGCGGTTCCTGCCAGAGTAGCCGCCATTGTTGGAGATCACCGCTGCCACACGCCTCGGCATTGATTCAAAGACACTTTGGATGTGTTCTTGGGGTACAGCTGACCAAGCAGCTTCCACACGTTGCCAAAGTTGATCTGGTGCGGCAGCTGGGGGTGTAATCTGGGTCAATCGTGGAGCAACCATGGACCACATGTTTTCTATCGGCAAAAGATCCGGAGAGCAAGCCGGCCAGGGAAGCAATTCAATCTGGTGATTGAAGAGGAACCTTTGGACAATGCGTTCCACGTGTGGTCGCGCATTATCCTATTGAAATATGGCTGTGGCCAAGCACTGAAGGTAAGGAAGGACAACTGGCTCCAACACCTCGGAGATGTAGCGCTGGCTGCTTAAAGTACCGGCAATGCTTACTAGAGGAGTGCGAGAGTGATATCCAATACCGCCCCATACCATAATACCCGGTGCAAGACCAGTGTGGTGGTGCATAACACAGCTGTTCAGCAGCCTCTTTCCACGGTGTCTCCAGACTCGAATCCGACCATCGTGGTGTTGCAGACAGATGCGTGACTCGTCTGTATAAACAACTTCATTCCATTCTGCCACCCACGTCCTTCTTTCATCGCACTATTGGAGGCGGAGCCGTCTGTGGTTTTGCGTCAAGGGTAGACCAAGCAATGGACGTCTTGTGGACAGAACACTCTCCTGTAAACGGCGTCGAATGGTAACGCAGACACTGAATGATGCGTTACAGACTCAATGTGCTGTGGTATGGTTCGTGATATGACTGAGCGATCCGTCACAGCCATGTGCACGATTTGCCTGTCCTAACGTGAAGTGGTGCACTGAGGTGGATGTGATCGACCATGTCAGTCCGTCGTACCCTCCTGCTTCCAACGGTCACCTATCCGCATTACAGTTGTTTGGTTTCGTCTAACACGACTACTGATTTCCTTGAAAGATAATCCACAATCTCGGTAGGCCACTATCCTTCCTCTGTCGAACTCGGATACCTGATCAAAAGCTGATTGCTGTTTTCTACGAGACATAACTGATCGTTTTTTGAAAAAAGCACAAGAAAAACACAGTTGTCGAATTTGAAATTGTCGAAATCTCCAAGCCTTAAATAGCGCTTTGAGGTGGCACCACAGGTGTGCGAGATGTGTGTCTGCACTGAAATTCTAATCATTTGCATATCTCACCTCCGCTAATGCATGTTGTAAATTTCATGTTATTTGCGTGCTTCCTTCAGGATATTGCATTTACGGTGGCCAGCAGTGTATTTAAAGATAAGTTTTTGTTAAATTTAAAAAATAAAAATCTTGGATCTTCCTTTGCAAAATCCATAATAAACAAGTCTGAAACATATTGGAATAATGTCCTGTTTGCAGATGAGGATCTCTGAATCAATGAATTCAAGTAAATGGTTAGGTGATCATAACCTCTTTTGCCCAACCTTTCATAAGATTTCCTACTATCAAAATAATAGTTGTTCCCATTTTGATCCATGATTCAAGAAGTGTTTCTGCCATCCTGTCATGTATTACCACCATGAAACAGTGACCTGTCACACATTCGACTCCGCCCAAAACCCATTGTCCTTCTGCAAAATGTCCACTATTATGTTTCCTTTTCCCAATATTGCTCTTGTCAGTTTCAGCAGCTTTAACCTTCCCCCCAAGCTTCTGTATTAACCAGAATAAAATCAATTAACACATCAGATGCATAGCTGCACCAATCGGCAACAGCTCATGAAACAATTCCAAGTTCCTTATAAATTTAATCAAACCAGGAATGTTTAAAGAATTAATTAATTAGAAGTAAAATGGTGGAAATTGACAATTTACTGCCTGTAAAAAGAATTAAATCGGATAAATTTTTTTTCAGCATGAATTTGCACCGTAAAATCCGCAATAAAAGACTGCTGCCAGACTTTTTATGCTGAAAAATAATTTTCATATCACTGCCACATTTTATGATGGCCGATATCAGCAAAATTTTACATAAGAGAGAGAATAAAAAGCCTCCTTTTTATGAAAATAAAATAGACCAAAAGTGAGAATTTGGAACACCTTTCGGTCTGTAAAAATTAAAAGAATACCCCTCGTATTTGTTTTTAAAAATATCCTGGTACCCACCTATAATAGTGGAAATACCTATGTTCTCAAAAAGAGTAGAACAAAATACACCACCAGAGTAGAGCAGCAGGTGAAGAATAAATGCATTGAAAACGGTAAAATTTGTAAAGAAATCAATTTAAAATTGTCTGAAATTAATAGGGTTACCGCAAAAAAAAGAAAATTTAACTATAATAAACGTCATCCCCATGGCAATGACATCACTAAATGATAGAAATATCAAGGTAATAATATTGTAATATTATCGTCCATCTTGGTGAACATATACAACAACTTAGTGTATAGCACTCTTATATCAAATTAGTACTTTAAAAGTTGACCTATTTGTTTTATTTGTTACGGTTTTGTAAAATCTGGCCCATTATGCCCCCACAATCAAAATGAGAGCTTTAAAATAAAGAAAATGATCATGGAAAAAAATTAGATTTCTACATATATCAAAATACTGTTTGTTTATAAGAAATGGCATTCCTTATAAACTTAAAGGGTTGTAGTTCTAGAAATATATTATTTTTTTCTAAAGCTTGGAATAATATCTCGTACAAATTATTTCAAAACATAAGAGCATTATGCACATGCATTTCAGATTTCTTCGTTAAATAGGGTGTGTTATATGGCAAATATACCTAAAAATTGCTGCTTGAAAGTATAGATGTATATAATACAACAGAGTTTACAGTAATTGTTTATTTAAGGATACTAAAATTTGTCCTTAAAAAGCTGCAAAATAAGTTAAGCGTTTTTACTCAATTTTAATATGTGTATGAGTAAACTAGCATTTTATTTTTTACAAACAAAAGCGAATTTCATATGTATTACATAATACAGTGTCTTAATAGAATCGCAACCAAGAGAAAAGATTTTTTAAATTTTATATTATTACATAACTTTCTAGTTCATTTAGCTCTTTTTATTTTTAAAAGAAAAAACATTGCATTTTATTATTTATAAAAACTTACTTTCTGCGAACATATTTTAGTTGCACATATATAACTTTAATAGCTCAACAACAGGCATACACCATAAATTTATAAATTGTAATCTCTTACTGTAATTAGGAAAATTTTCTGTGAAATATATATAGGTTTATATTATTACTACCACTAACATGTCATAAACTTGAAATTACCAGTGTAGATGAGTTGACCAAACCTGAAGTAAACATAAGAGCCCATAGTGCTGCCAATTTACTCACAGAAATGTATCATGTATTGAAGGATTTTTTCACCTACCTTCATGCTTTGAAATGCTTTCATTACAATCTATTTCAAAATATCTGCATGAAATAATATAAGTTAACTTTTGTTGACATTGTTTATACATAGCAATTAATGCATTTGTTTTTAAAATTTGGAAAGGTTTGTGTAATGTAATGCTAAAAGTTATTGTTAAGTGAATATTTGTATATTATAGTATCTATTGATAAATCTGAATTGAAGCTGTCATTACCATTGTTTGAATTCTTTTAAAATTATGATATATTAGTAAATAAAGGTGTAATGTGAAATTACTATTTTTATTGCAGCTGAATTTACCAAATTTCTGTATCCTGCAGTGCATCTATATGATGGTATTTGCTGTAATAGAATTCAACTGTTCTCAATTAAAATACAAGGCAAGAATTGGGTCAAAAAGGATTTAGATACTACACAGGATAAACAACACCGAAATGCAGTGGCCATTTTCCATTTAGTGACAGGATATTGACTGCCTGGGAGACATTGCATAGGAGTTTATCACTATCCTTACTGTCACCACTGTAATTTAACAGAGCCAATGAACAGAAAACATCTCCAATGCTGCAAGGCCTTCCAAGGAATTTCCTTGATATTGGCATGCTTGAGTTAGTGGGGTGATGAGACTTCAGTCACTTCTATGTTTTTTTTTCCCCTCGTGTTTTTCTGTTTTTTCCTTTGTAGTATTTCTGCTGATTCACCACCATTAAAAATAAAAAAGAATTTTAATTTTATTGGAGATTGTTTTTCTAACTGCTGTGCTAGTGTTAATCTAGAAAATTCAGTACTTGCATATTATGCTGTCAAACAATTTTGCCAAACAAAAAATTAACTAAGCACTATCACACATCATCATTATTATTGTCTTCCAATGTACATAGGAACGATTTCTACTATTGGCTGTATATCAAGACATTTGGTGATGCCTTTTGATTTGATGAAATTGGTTGTTAGTATAATATTTAAGCTGTGAAATTTGTATGTATTTATGTTTAATCAATATTATGAAACTGTACCTTATCAGAAACAGATAAATTTGAATTACTGGGCATTGAACACTTATATCCTGAATTTAAAAAAGACTTTAATATTATTTAATGCGGCTTGGGTTAATTCTCAAGGATCAACAGATGTTTCTTTGGATACATTGGCAGCACAAAAAAATGTTTTAACTTTTCATAGAATGTTTGACAGTGGTTATCAAATATGTACATATTACTTGTTTCCCATTTATCCCCATAATATTCTCGAACAAATATCCCAAAAATATCAAAATAACATTTAATTGTATATTTACAAGCACTACTAAGATAAAGTTCACCATCAAATATTCATTTCATGATATTTAATAATTACAAAATTATTGTTCAATTGAAATTCGTTTGCAATATTGTTTAATATCACAAGAGAAAAAGCATGTTTATTCTACCATCAACTATGTAAATCTATGTCTTGTACATATGTTATATTCAAATAACATATATATAGGGATAAATTTATTAATTTTCATTTTGATGCATTGTATACATTTGATCATTAATAAACTATGTTTGAGGTATCAAAACTGCCTTTTTGTTCAAACACAGCAACGTGTGAATGGGTACAACTAGTATATTATATAAGAAACTGTTTCTATAATTTATATGAATAAATCTGTATAAAGAGTACTTCCCAGTTCCCTAATATACATTAGAAAATGTTAAATCATACTCTATAAATATTTATTTAGCATTCTGTTCATGAATAACATTCATGGGTATTTTTAGTTAAGTTTCAATGCAAGTTTAATTTTTGAATTCACCATTGATTGATCTTTGCAAAAATTATTAACAATTGAAATACAAATTTGTCAATATATCGCAAGATCATAATTAAATTTCTGCATAGTGCTTCTAACTAAAGGGTTCAATCAATTACAGTGGCATACACAAACCTCTCTTATAGGAAAGAAATCATGATCATTCTAAGAAACACACAGATGTAAGAGTGAAGGAGTAATTATGGTGAAAATTAAATATCTTGGGGAGAGGGGGTAAACCCTCCCCTTGTGTATGCCACTGATCAGTTATACACAAAAGTATCACAATCTATCAATTTTTTTGACTAACTTATTAATCTTACACTTTAACTTCAGACAAGAATATTCTGGAATGCTTAGGAAAAAAATTCAAAAAGAAATTTATATATGATGGTACATATATCGTGCATGAGGAATGTATGATGTTTATGCAAAATGAAAAATAAATTTTATCCCATTTTTGTTAATGTTCATTAACTCAGTCATAAAAAAAAAACTTCCATTAACTACAAATATTTGTACTCAAATGAAAATTTAATTATTATGTATTGAGCTTGAAAAGTAGTTAACGTAATGTGTGTCTTGGATAATAGCCAGCAGAACCCCGTTTCCTAGTTTGATGACATTTTGACTGGTAGAATGAAACTTACTCATTGAAATCAATGACTTATCTCAGAAAGAAAAAAAAACTCTTTTATCTTAGTTTAAAATGCTGAGGCATTTTTCTATTGAACCAAATGCTGTCACATTTTTTTTTTTTACTTATTCTTTTTGTACATGTAACTAAAGTTGGTATGCATTTTTTAATCTAAGTAATACTAATTTTTAAAAAATAGTTGGATTTATAATTGAAATCTTTTTTAAGAAATTTTCAATATGTATTCAGAAAGAAAAAAAAACCATTTCACAAATATCAGTCATGCTAGTAGAAAACCCATACTAACTTTTGCTGTGCATAGTTTGACATACTTGCAAATCATATTTCATGTGTGTGTTCTTTAATTGTTGTAGGAGGGAGTAGCATTTTGAAATCCCTTCATAAATTTAAAACTTTTCTTTAAATGGTTAGTTTTTTCTTGCATTTTGAGAACAAAAACTGTTATGTAATCCATATTCATTGGTTACAAGCAAAAAAATTTGTAAAAATCATTAAATCAAGATTTTTTTGTGAATCGCACCATGTCCTCCTAAAGTAGCCAGATTTTTAAAAACAAATTTGAGGACTAATCAACGTATCCTTGAATTTAAAAAAATATTTTTATTTTATTCTCAGCAGTTGCTGAAGCAATTGTGGCACATTGAGTGGTAATATCAGTTTACCCTTATCAAGTTCATTAACTTACATGGTAAATTTCAACACACTTTTTTTCTGTTTGTAACCAAAGGCAACAAATGATAATTTTCCAATCTTAATACTCTTACAATACATTCAGTGGTATATGTTAAAATGATTATAATGCAGAATTGAGTATTAGAATAAATATTCTAGTCTAGCGCATCTTTAAATGTATGTATATATAATTACAGATTTATTATAAATTTCATAATTAGGCATTATTGTTTTTAAATTGATTTCATTATTATCACATGCCAAAAGCACCGTACTATTAAATCTTAGTTTCCAAAGTATTAAACAACTAATAATTGATATAATAGTTTGTACCCCTCATTTGTCTGTGGCATCGGTCTTCAAATTGTGTTCCACACAACCTTGGAGTTCCACGAAGCATATCCAAGAGTTCCATGAATCATTACATTTGTTCCCAAACACACACAGAGCACAAGCTCATCTTAGCTATTTAAATTCAAAATTTTATTTATATTTAATAACTTTTTTTGTAACTAACTTTTATTATAATAAAAATTATTTTCTTTATTTTGTGAATATTCTATTCTTTAAAATCCGGGTTCCATGAAATAATTTTATACACATTAGAGCAAAATTTTGTAAAACTCAACAGTTTGCTAATGGGAAAAGCAGCTCATTTAATATATGAAAAAAACACCTATATGAGAAAATTTCCAAAAGAACACCTGTAAGAGAATATTTCACAGGAGAGAACTAATCATGAATGGATAAAATGATCAATCAGTAAATTTGCCAGTCAAGGAGAGGGAACAAGAGATTTATCATTAAAATCTAAATTTAATGAAATACAGCTCCTAAATTTTAGGTTGCACACAGGAATTCTTACTCAGCCATAAACATTGTTAAGCCATTCAAAACACTGCAGTTAAGTGAAAAATATTTCTCAATGTAAAGGGCAATATATATTTACAAATTTAACGCAGAATATGAAATACGACTACTGATAACTTCAACAGAGTTAGATTTTCACGGTTTGTTTGAAAAAGAAATGCAAGTACATCCCAGCAACTAAATATAATGCTTAGGTAGCTGGCACTCGGAACACATATTCATATCACTAAAGAGTAACTTTTATTAACATTATAATATTGAAACTTTTTAATGACAACATCCAATAGTTTGCTTTAATTGTTTTTACACAGTATTTACACCATGTTGATTTACTTTAAATAGTATTTTCAGATATATTCTAAGAGTGTGTGTGTGGAAGGGGGTTCCCCAAAATACCTCATTCTAAGGGTTCTGTGAGTCAAAAAGTTTGAAGACCATTGATTTATTGGAGCCAATCTTCCCTCATGTTCCATCATTTTAAAATTTCCTAGGAGGACATAATCTATGCTATATTTTTCAAACATTTATGGAATTATTTGAACAAAAGCTTCAATTGTATTTCTTAGTGCTTGAAATTGTGAGGACTAAGCCTGGGAAATAGTAGTTCAGTCTCCAGTTTTTAAGCCACAGTATCACTTTTGCCAAAAACTTGACTTGAGGAGAATCAGCATCTCTTATAGAGAATTTCTCTCTCTATCATTAAATCTTTCTCCTTTATGCCAATGATGTTAGATATTGATTTTATTATTTCTCATTTCCTGTCAAAAATATATTATTTTGATTTATTCTTTCCCTTCTGGTAATAATTTTAAGATTTTTATTATGAAATAGAATATAAAAAAAGTTAAGATTTCTATTATTTATGTTAATAATTACAACCACAAAATAAAAATGTAGCTGCATGTGAGAATTCACAAAACTGTGGTGTGATTTTTAAATTGTGCTGAGATTGTGTGTTATGCAGTATTCAATTAGTTTCATACAATTCCACATATAATACAAGGGCCAGTGCAAAGCATTTGAATGTACATGGGGTTGAATTATTAAAAAACGACAAATATTAAGTATAGAATATTGCTTGCTGAAAATATGGGATCAATTGAGTTTCACCAAATTTTTTCCTATATTAAAACTATTGGTAGTAATCTATTGATTGAACAATATCAAAATCAATCAATCAATAATTGCATGGACAACATTTAACATTGTTGACCTTGTGGAAAAGGAAGATGAACATAGACTTCCTCATAATCGCAATACTTAATCTATCCTGAACATCAGAGATAAAGGTTCACAACCCAGTACTGATTTTTTACATCATGCATTGCTTCTGATCATTTTTAGGATCAGAGTTGCAATTATCTTTCTATTTAAGAGAAGTTCTGATGAATGAAAGTATTATATGTACATGAGACCTGACACATATAAAATACAAACACTTATAGGCAGGGAAGGAAGATATTTTTAGATTAGATGTTAAGCAGAGTTCTCAGCACAAACTTAGTTCAAAAAGTATCCTTTTTTTCTCAAAAAAGTTGACCCAACATGTGAAAAGGCTATTATTAAAACTTACATTTTTTCAATGGATGTGTTAGGATTCTTTAGTGGGGCTGTGGGTGAAATTTTTGTGATCCAATATAATTTTTAAAATTGTATTATTGTCTGCATTCTGTGAAGTTACTGTAGAAGTTTTGGTCAGTTTCCTTTTCTTTTTTGCATTTGAGAATCTTTGGGGTATTATATTTTTATTAGGTGGAACATCTTTATTAGCAGTTGGAAAATGTATTTCTTGTGCATTTAACATATCAACAGCTTCTAGTTGTGGTGGTGCTGATTTTAGAATCCTGTCGAACACATCACATTGTTTGTCTGAATTTAATGAATCTATTAGTTTTAAAAACTTTTGTCTTAGTTCTACCTTTCTGTGTTCAAGTGAGAGGGTTTGTGATTTTTTTTGGTTACTTCATTCAATATTAATTGATTTTCTTCATCTATAATAAGTTGAGATTTATCATGTGTTGAAATAGTTGTGTTTTTAATAAACTGATGTAAATAATGTATATGTTTGCACATATTCCACCTAATTGATGAATCGACACAGCTGCATATATATCGGTGAATGCATATTAATACGAATTTTGTATAAAATAATGTAAATAATTTGGATTTGGATGTGCAATGCCTTTACATTACTCTATATTTATTTCATGTTAAGATTGTAATATTCACAAGCAACGCCGTCCCTTACGTTATAATGGCGATTCAATTGGAACTTGGCGAAATATTGGCGATAGAGCCAAGTTGGCATCATTTTTGGCGACCAAGTTGGCGACATTGGCGACCATGTTGGCGAGTTCGGGACCCTCTGGATTCTTCTAGAAATTAGTAGAAAAATCCACTGATGTCACGATCTGTGGCGCGAGCGCATCTTTCCAGAAATTTCGGCCTCTGCTATAAATAGAGAGAGACCTGCCGCAACAGTCAGTCTGATTTCAACCCGCGAGTAGGGAGCACTGTTTTGATTAGCGATTGCCTTGAACTTAATCAGCTCGGCTGTGCTTGTGAATAATCATTTACATACGTGTATTTAGACACTGCTTATTGTGTCTGAGTGCTGTTGAAGGTGTGAAATCCTTCTGTTATTTATTCAGTGAACTTTGCTGTTGAATCTGTATTTTTAAGGATTGATTTACGCTAATAAATACGCATCGCTCGCAAAGAAACTGTCTTGTTGCTTACGACTGCTTTTGCATAAAATCCTCGAACCCCGATCTACGTTACAATTTAGTGTCAGGAGTGGTATTTTATGCCAATAACAAGAGCGATGGATGAGCAACTGAAGGCTTTGTTGGAAGGCATAAATGCCTTGAAAAGTGGCCAAGAAGAGACTAGGAAAGGAATGGAAGATATGAAGAAATGTCAAGAAGAGACTAAAGAGAGAATGGAAAAGGCCAACAAGAAATGCAGAAGGTCAACAAGAAGTGCAAAAAGGTCTAGAAAACGTACAGAAGTGTCAAGAAGATCTGAAGAATTCTCTGGAAAAGAAAATAGATAATGTTGAAGAGAAAATAACAGTGTGGAAGAGAGAGTAGCCGAAAAAATGAAAGAAGAGATCACAATAGTTGAAGAGAAGATAGAAAAGAAAGTAGAGGAAGAAATAGAAAGAATTAAAGAGCAAGTTGAAGGAAGAATTGAAGAAGTAGCTGGGAATTTTAACCTTGTATCACAGCGAGTAGAAGATTTAGAAATGAAGTTTTCTAGCTTGCGGGAATACGACGAACGAAAACAAGTTTGTGCCTTCCTCTCCAGTACCTCTGACTGCTTCTCCAGTGTCAGTAAAGCTGTCCACTATGATGAAAAACCAACTGGGAGGTGTATAAGACTCAATTTTCTATTATTTCTGATTGCCAACGGATGGACTGAAGGGGTCAAGGGTGTCAACTAGACAGCTTCCCTTAGAGGAGAAGCGGCTGAAATACTGCAGACTCTTCCCGACACAGAGCGGCTGAATTTGTACTCCCTCTATAATGCTCTGGATCTTCGGTTCGGACAGAAATACTCAGAAGAGGACTACGCTCGCCTGCGGTTGAAAACAAGAATCCAGAAACCGGAGAAAGTTTGCAAGCATTTGCCTTCGAAATAAAAAGGCTCACCAACGTAGCTTTCTCGGATTTCTCAGTAAATGTGCAAGAAATGATTTCTCTCCAGTATTTCGTCGACGGACTGAAAGATGAAGAAATCCAGAGGGCTGTAAAAATGGCAGATATCCAAGATCTAAAATCTGCCCTGTTATATGCCCTGAAATTGGAGGCCGCCACTGAACCAGTCCAGGACCGCCATTCTATCCGAGGGAGTAAAGTAAATACAGTTGCATCATGTGAATCTCCATGGATGAAGAAGATAAAGAAATTGAAAGAGGAAATTCGAAATTTAATGGCCTAACGTCAGAAACAGAGGAGACGTAGCATCACATGCTATGGGTGTTGGTGGAGCAGGGCACATCAGAAGTAGCTGCCCTCGAACAATCAGGAAGATTGCAGCACCAAGTGCTGGGGGATGCGGAGGAGCAGGGCATCTAAGAAGTTAACTGCCCTCGAGTAAATCAGGAAGATCCTCACCGTGCAACTGTAATCGAGCCTAAGAAAGTGTGTAGAAACCGAAAAGAAAAGAGAAATGAAGACGTCCCTCTGAGAAGACCAGATAATAATAAATACTGCTCGAGAGTCGAAGAGAAATTTGGCGTAATGGATCCAGTAATCCACCAAGTTACAACGCCATGAACATCGGAATTGGACTATTGGTGACGAGATCGTCCGAAAAGATCAACTGGCTGATCCTGAAATTAAACCAGTAATAGAATTCAAAGAGTCATCTGATGAAAAGCCCAGCTGGCAAGACATCGCCTCTTTCCATCCTACAACAAAGCGTTACTCTTTGGGACTCTCTGCACCTGAGAAATGGTGTTTTATATCGAAAATGGGAGTCTGACGACGGAAAAGCATTCAGGTGGCAATTAATTCTCCAAAGACAAGAATATCGACAGTCCTAAGCGAACTCCATGGCAGTCCAACTGGTGGTCATTTTGGTGTTATGAAGACCTTACAAAAAGTCCGAGAGCGCTTCTACTGGAACAATGTTCGGAGTGACGTTGAGAAGTGGTGTCGCACATGTGATCCCTGTGCTGCACGTAAAGGTCCAAGAAAACGCACCAGAGGACGACTCCAGCTGTATAATGTGGAGCGCCTTTCGAACGAATAGCTTTCGACATCTTAGGCCCACTTCCGAGATCATCAGACGGCAACAACAACATCCTGGTTGTCATGGACTACTTCACTAAGTGGCCTGAAGCCTATCCTATATCCGACCAAGAGGCCCGACTGTTGCAGAGGTTCTAGTTCAACACTGGATCTCAAGATACGGAGTTCCTCTACAACTGCACTCCGATCAGGGAAGGAACTTCGATTCTGCAGTTTGCAAGAGACTGTGTGAGATACTCGGCATTGACAAAACCCGGACAACAGCTTTACATCCTCAGTCTGACGGCATGGTAGAGAGGTTCAATCGGACCATCCTGAACAGCCTCTCTCTCCTGGTATCCAGTAATCAACAGGACTGGGACCAGAAACTGCCTCTTTTCCTGCTTGCCTACCGGAGTGCCGTCCACGAGACCACTGGCTATTCCCCATCCCAGATGCTCTTCGGACGTGATCTTCGTTTGCCTGCAGATCTCTTGTTCAGCCGGCCACCAGATGCTCCTTTGGCGCCTGAGGAGTATTCGAGAAACTCCAGGCACGGATGGAGGAAATGCATCATTTGGCTAGGGAAAGAATCGGCATGGCTTCAGAGAAGATGAAGACCCGATACGACGCAAGAGCAACCGGACACGACTTCACGAAGGCGACAAAGTGTGGTTATGGAATCCGAAACGTCGAAAAGGACTCTCTCCGAAGCTGCAGACCAATGGGAAGGTCCTTACACAGTCCTGAAAAGACTGAATGACGTTGTGGTTCGGATACAGAAATCACCACACACAAAACCGAAGGTAATACACTATAATAGGCTAGCCCCTTACCTTGGCCAAGGAGACTAAGATCCCTAAGTTCAGACCATGGTCACTAATTATTTTGTAAATAATGTGATTTATGTAACTCTTTTCTAATTTCTTAGTTTTATTTTAGTGTTGTAATTTATGTTTGTATTTTGAATTATTTGCTTTTTGCTGAGTATTTGACTATTATGTGAATAGGTTATGTCTGTAAATAGATGCCTCTTACTCAGGGATTGTACTGCCCGGGACGTGCAGTCTTTGAGGAGAGGGCAATGTTACGAATTTTGTATAAAATAATGTAAATAATTTGATTTGGATGTGCAATGCCTTTATATTACTCTATATTTATTTCATGTTAAGATTGTAATATTCACAAGCAACGCCGTCCCTTACGTTATAATGGCGATTCAATTGGAACTTGGCGAAATATTGGCGATAGAGCCAAGTTGGCATCATTTTTGGCGACCAAGTTGGCGACATTGGCGACCATGTTGGCGAGTTCGGGACCCTCTGGATTCTTCTAGAAATTAGTAGAAAAATCCACTAATTCACGATCTGTGGCGCGAGCGCATCTTTCCAGAAATTTCGGCCTCTGCTATAAATAGAGAGAGACCTGCCGCAACAGTCAGTCTGATTTCAACCGCGAGTAGGGAGCACTGTTTTGATTAGCGATTGCCTTGAACTTAATCAGCTCGGCTGTGCTTGTGAATAATCATTTACATACGTGTATTTAGACACTGCTTATTGTGTCTGAGTGCTGTTGAAGGTGTGAAATCCTTCTGTTATTTATTCAGTGAACTTTGCTGTTGAATCTGTATTTTTAAGGATTGATTTACGCTAATAAATACGCATCGCTCGCAAAGAACTGTCTTGTTGCTTACGACTGCTTTTGCATAAAATCCTCGAACCCCGATCTTACGTTACAATATGTTGCACTCGGTGCACTGTATGCGACATGTACAAGTTTCGTTATTTGTATGTATTGTGTA